>VUQK01005012.1:2208-12292 GCA_015106715.1 Bujurquina vittata | reverse complement strand
GTTTTTTTATTGTTTGTTAAAAAGAGTTTTTAAAATTAAAATGTTTTTTTTGGTAAAATAAAAAAAAAAAAAATATATATATATATATATATATATATATATTGTACTTCCTGAGTTCTGTTTAGAGTTCGCTTTGTATTTAGTATTTACTCTTTTAGGTCCTCTTTGTCTTAGTTCTAGGTTCTGTTTTTGGTTCTAGGTATTCTATTCCCTGTTTAGTCATCATGCTTCCTCTATGTTCCCCGTTCATGTCCAGTCTGTCCTAGTCTCGTCTCTGTCCTTATTGTCCACGTGGTCGTCTGGTTCCCTGTTTAGTTGTGTAAGGTTGTGTAATGTCAGTTATGCCTTGCTTCCTGTTTACTGTGCCTTTAGTTCCCTGCCTGCTCCACTTGGTTATTTGTTCCCTTTTGTTTTCCAGTTCTGTTCTCCCATCTCTTCTCTGTATTGATCTTCTGTTTATGTCAATTTTGGATGTCTTAGTTCTGGCCACAGAATTTGTATTTCCTGTCTTATTTTGATAGCCTCTCGTGTTTGTATTTAGTTCTACTTCCCCTGTGTCACGATTCCTGATCTGATCCAACTGTTTCCCACCTGTTTCCTCTCTCCTCGTTCCCTTGTGTATAAATCGTCTGTGTTCCCCTACTCTAGTTCCTTGTCCTGTCATCCCTCATACACAATCCTGTGTTCTGTTCCTGCTAGTTCCAGTCCAGCTCTGTTTGTATTCTGTTTGAATCATCAGCATTAAAGCTGTATTTTCTGTTCATGTTCTGACTCCAGAGTAATGCACTCCGGGTCCAAAACCTGCCTGCTTCACAGCACTTTCTGACAGTTGCAAGTTTTGGTTTGATTGCAACAGTGTATTCTCTGTCTGTCTTCCTTCCAAACAGAAAAAAATTGATATAAATAAATCAAATAGAAGAGAAGAAAATTTGTTCTGAAGCCACAGCTGACCACAGAACAGGCCATATTAAATCAGGAGGCTCTGATTTAGCAACAAAACAAAACAATTAGTTGGAAACAGTCTGTAACCAAACGTAAAGACGCCTAAGGCAAACAGAGACACCAATTCCCCATAATTCCTTCAATAATCTAATTAAGATACTAACTGGAACCATGGCAGGCTAATGAGAGGGCTATGACACATTTGTACTTTGAAATGCTCTCCCACTTTATCTTTGTGCGCTGGGAAAATAGAATTATTTCCACAAATGCATCTTCGGTTTGATATCCGTTCTCTCCTGGAATGGTTTTGTTTTGCTTGGCCTATCTCATCTGCTCATCTCCACTTCAATCTTTTTGTTAATTCTTGCAAGACAGAGATGCAATACAATTCAATTTTAAGGATTAAAAAAAATAGAATTTTCTAGAAAATGTAAGTAGGTTAAATAAAGGGTGGAACTCCAACAAGTACATAATGCTGTAAAGTTCTTCATCAGATATTTATAGCTCAGGGTAACAGTGGTGTGCTGTGATATGTGTCTCTCCACAGGCTGTGGCTCAGTGCTGACACAGAGTGCATCAGTGTCCTACTGTCTTTGTGACCTGAACATACAGAGAGGCATGTTGACAATAGCGATCACACAGCGGTAACACGCTGTCCTTTGTGCATCCTGTGCTGTGCGCTGCAACTAAATCTGTAATTTAAGTGTGTGCTCTGCTTTGGCTCCTCACTTTATTTTGGCTGGTAGCCAAAATGTTGATTTGGACTTGGTAGAGTTGGGTACATCTAAAAATCCAGGCAGATGGTAGGATGTAAGAATTTGAAACACAAACCTTACTCCCTGCTTTGCGGTTTCTGCAGGTCAGCAGGGTCAACAGACAGCTTTTCTCCTGCAGCCCATGCTGCACACACTGAAACACAGCCGGTCACTCTTTTATCATGGTGACATATTGAGAAAGAAGCTGAGAAGAAATCACAGCAGCTCATGGGAAATGCAGACCCGAGAGGTATACCTCTCCTGCAGTCACTTAGATAAGGCACAGAGTCTGACAGTACTTTCATTTCTGCACCTTGTTTATTTCATTTGATTGAGTTTTAATAGGTTTTTGTGGATAACATCCCTTTGCTTTTCAATTTTTTTTAAATGACGATTCAGCATGACATAGTGGAGACCTTCTGTTTTTTGTAGCACGAGTCTATTGAAAAGCGATGCGGGGTTTTTATGAAAAAGAATGCCGACTTCAGAAAGGAATTTATTTGCTCATTGATCTTTAAACTACAGTCACAATGTCTTATTCTTCATATGTGCTGCTCGATTCAAAAAAATGTTTTACAAAGAACAAGTAAAAGAGCTAAAATAACAGAAAGTCGGCAACGAAATCAGTGAAGTGGTTTTTATGACCCCCCCCCCCCAAAAAAAAAGGATAAAGGTATTGTCTGCGATGTGCCATGTGTTTTACACTATATTGCCAGAGTATTCACTCACCCAGCCAAATCATTTAATTCAGGTGTTCCAATCACTTCCATGGCCACGGGTACCTAGCCATGCAGTCTGCTTCTACAATTACAAGAAAAGTTTGCTCTCAAGAGCTCAGTGAATTCGATCGTGGGGGTAGGATGTGATAGGATGCCACCTGTGCAATAAGGCCAGTTGTGAAGTTTCCTCGCTACAAAATATTCCCCACAGAGTGGGTGCGTATCGTTTGCTGAGGTCTCCAACTTTCTGCAGAATCAATCACAGCAGACCTCCAAACTTCATGTGGCCTTCAGATTAGCTCAAGAACAGGGCAGAGAGAGCTGCATGGAATGAGTTTCCATGGCCGAGTAGCTGCATCCAAGCCTTACATCACCAAGAGCAATGCAAAGCATTAGATGCAGTGGTGTAAAGCACACCGGCACTGGACTCTAGAGCAGTGGAGACATGTTCTCTGGAGTGATGAATCACGCTTCTCTGTCTGACATTCTGATGGATGAGTCTGGGTTTGGTGGTTGCCAGGGGAATGGTATTTGTCTGACTCCATTGAGCCAAGTGTAAAGTTTGGTGGAGGGAGGATTATGGTGTGGGGTTGTTTTTCAGGAGTTGGGCTCAGCGCCTTAGTTCCAGTGAAAGGATCTCTTAATGCTTCAGCATATCAAGGCATTTTGGACAATTTTATGTTTCCAACTTTGTGGGAACAATTTGGGGATGACCCCTTCCTGTTCCAACATGACCAGTGGACAAAGCAGGTCTATAAAGACATGGTTGTGTAAGTTTGGTGTGGAAGAACTTGACTGGCCTCCACAGAGTCCTGACCTAAACCTGAAAGAACACCTTTGGGATGAATTAGAGCGGAGACTGTGAGCCAGGCCTTTTTGTCCAATGTCAGTGTTTGACCTCAAATGAGCATTACCAGTCAAAAGTTTAAACACACTGGTACTGCACTTTTGGAAGAATGATCAAAAATTCCCATAAACACCCTTCTAAACCTTGTGGAAAGCCTTCCCAGGAGAGTTGAAGCTGTAATAGCTGCAAAGGGTGGGCCAACATCATATTAAACCCAGTGGATTAAGAATGGGATGTCACTCAAGTTCATATGTGTGTGAAGGCAGACAAGCGAATACATTTGGCACTCACTGTATATGTAGTCTGAAACTGTCACTAAATAAAGTGGTAACCCAAATTTACATTTTTTAACCTATTGAAATTCATCTTGGTGTGTTATAATTGGCATAGTTCTGTAATTGTGGCAACTGCATGAATATGAATGAACAAAACTACCATATATACATATACTATATTTTACATCAGCAGGCACATGTATCTTTCAGCACACCCCAATTAAATTTGACATTCAGTGTTTGGCAGCTTTAAGCAGTCAGTGTGTGTGTTTATGAATATGCATTCCTTTAAGGTGTCAATTAAGCATTGGATAAACGTTCATGATATGCTTTTCATGAGCTTAAGTGTAGTCAAACTAATTCTAATTAGCTGGTTTGTATGAGCGGCTCAGATTAAGTAGAAAGAGCTGTGGATGTCCCATTGGCACAAGGCTAAAGCCCATATGTGGGACTGTGTATGTTTTGCAGGAATAATAAATCGTCTCACATGTTTTACACTTCAGAGTTGTTCGGCTTTAGTGCTTAGAGGATTGGCTTGCCAACATTCTCGAGAACCCCCCCATAAAAACAAACAAACATCTGTAACACATTTAGAAAGTCGATAGTTGATGTGCTTTAGACAGTGTTATTAAAACATCCCAGGCTATGGCGTGTTATAAGAATGCCCAGCTATCCAGGTGCCAGGGGACATTTATTAGACTCCCAGAGGGTTTGTGAGAGAAAAGAGGATTTTGAAGTTTCACAAAAAGACAAAAAACAGGCATAAAAACCTCTCCACCTAAAACTGCAGGAAATCTTCCAGAATGAGGATTAAGGTTCAACTTCCATCTGTGTGACGGACAGGCGAGTACTTAGCACACAATTATAATCCTTTTAAAGCTAATAAAAACACCATCATGCTGTTTCAGCATGAGGTGAACTAGGCTGGGGCTGCCTCTGATTGGCTGTTGGCTGATGAGAGGTACACATCATAAATACCTCGCCGGTCCCCACAACAGCCTTAGGCTTAAAGGGGCAGAGGTCAGACCTGGGATCACATCAATCACACGTCCGCAGTGAATTCTACAGGAGCTAATTCGGTAACTAATTTATCTGGGATGGCTCCAACCTCATGGATGTTACACAGGTCTTTACTGCTCTGCGGAGGAGAGAGCAACTCCTGTGTGTCTGCTTCAACAAGATGCTGCATTGGGCATGAGATCAAAACAGTCTCTACAATCTTAGGAAAATACTAATAAGATGAAATTCTAACCGTATACATAGGCACCGACAGACAAAACTGTGAGTGGCAGTTTAAATTTGGCTTCGTGCTTCTGCAGGACAACCGCTTTCATCTGCTTGCACATCAGGGAACTCATTAGAAAGCCACTCTTTCAAACCAAAAACTCAGCAGAACCTCAGTCAGGAAAACATCTGTCTCTGTAAGATACCTATCCCTCCAGCACCATCCATGCCCCACCCAACAACCCAGGTTAGTAGGTTAATTGGTATCCACGACACTCTCACCTCACATGTGTGATGCGGTGACATCTGAAGTAATGAGCTGACAAAGTTGACTTTTTTTTTTGTAATGTCCTGCACTTTATATGACTTAACCTTTTGTAAAATTCATAAAAGAATAGCAAAAATACATTATTCACAAGAAGATGGTTGTTTTTCAGATCAGTTCATGCGGCTCTAAAGCCTTTGGCACAGACATATTGAGTTGCATTGGGAACAAAACTACAAAACACCTCCAGGAGCATGAATAATGTTGAAAAGTAAACGGATATGAGACATCTTATCGCTATCCTCTAGTGAGGGGGGTAGGATAAAAGGGTGACAATGAGTCAAAGGTTCAAGATGCATTTAAAATGTGCCAAAGACAATTTTTGTGTTGTTCAGTTTTTGTCTGAAGCTATATAAACCTATCACAAATGTTGCGCCTTTATCTCTGCTGTTTGAATGTGAACGTGAGCTCGGAGGATGAAAATATTTACTCTCTTGCTAGCAATGAATAATAGGTTGTACCCTTGAACCAATGGGCTTACAGGAGGAGAACAAAAGAGCACCTTGGAGAGGAATCAGTACTGATGATAACATGAGCTGGACTCAGTGAATCAGCATGGGTCCGGCTTTGTGACCTGTCACATTCAGACATAAACCAGTTACTTCAAAGATTAAGGGGAGATTCGGGCTCTGCCTCTGTTCTCCGTCTGTAACTGAAAGGTTGTCCTTCAGATCCGTCTTGCATGCCACAAATCACAAACCAGCTTCTTGAGAAACGGCCGCAAGCGCAGTCCTTAGAAGTGGATTGTGGAGAAACCTGATGTAAGTACGTGCAGCTGGCAGCTCATGTGGTTTCATTCACTGAAGTCGACTCGCAAGACGAGAAGTGGAGAAGTACAGTATGGATTTAAATAACTTTACCATACAGTTGGTTTGTTTTTTTTAAACTCAATTTGAACATTAACCTCTTGAAAAGTGCAGTCACCATCTGATCAAACATTTAAACAAGCACCCTATAAGTGGTCCATGTAAGAGCTGAAATTGCAATTTATATTTGGTTCCTGAAGGTAACAGTAATCATAGCGAGTCCTCTATGATGGGTCACGAAGTATCTGCAAATCTAGAATACATGGAGACTGACAGACATCTTGACATTACACTTAATCTGCCAACATTGCCAAGTACAAAAAAGGTGCTACAACTGAAAAGAATAAATGCCTCTTTTGATGGAAGCTGAATCCACGGTCTCGCCAGGTTAGAGCAACTATGCCATTTTAAAAATAACAAATAGAGACACGCTGCCTACAGGGACCTAAAGCTTTTACCCAGAACTCTAACAGCCATAGCATGGATATCACGCTGCTGATAGATACTTTCAAATAAGATATGAGGCACGGTTTCTCTAGTGTGTTACTTCATAAGCCTTCAATTATATATCCTCATAACATTTCGACTTTTATTGTCAGATATGATGTTGATAAATGTCACAAACTGCAAAGAACACAATGGCTGCAGTTGCTTTGGCTCTGAGGAAACAACAGTAAACCCTGACAAGATGAGAGGGTGTCAGAGCAAGTTAGCTGAAATACTGCTACATGCATTTTACAATCCACAGCTTAAATATATATAGATCTATTTTAAATTACCACATCACTGTTTCTCTGACTATAAATTATGCATAGAGCGAACGCCATCTAGTTCACACTAGTTTGACTGCTTAAATGCCTGTTTTCCATCAGATTCCAGGCTGGGATAGTGGGCGTGGAGATGAACTCTAATGAGTAAGACACACTTACATCCAGGCTATTCCATCCACTTTATGCTTTTGAAATTACATTAACCTTTTAGACACAATTTTCAGAGGATTTTGAAGGCAGCTAAGTATTGCATCACTAATTGACTGCTTAGTAGAGGAAATGTGGTGGAAAATGACAAGATTATTAGATACAGAGTGAGAATGTAATGGAGTGCCGAAGAAAGAGCTCACTGATAACACCTTCAAAAATGCCAACAAATAACAGGAAAGCTGCTGCAGTGGAAAGCCTTTTGTATGAGGGGGAAAAAAATAAGACATTCAGACAAGGGGAAAGTCACAAATGCACACCCACACAGGTTAGGTCATGTTTTGAACGAAAATGTGAACAAAGATGACTATCTCAGAGAAGGAGCTGTATCCACACAGGCCATTTTTGTTGCCTCTACCTTAAACATGTTTAATTCAATAAAAGCGTGATACTATTTTAATAAGAGGAAAGGCTTGCGGCTTAAATAACTTTGTTTTTCTTCCAGAGAGCACCCCCCATATCACATTTCTAAATTTCAGGCTTTACCCCTCCATCCCCTGCAGGAACACTTATATGTTTCAGTCAGTGTTCAGCAGGCTTTACGGGTTCCCTCCTTTAACTCTTACCACATGTGAACTGACTGAAGCCATACGGCACGCCAGATAAAGCTTCTGAAAAAACACTGCTTTGCTTATCTCCCCGTTCAATTTTCCCAATTATTATGAAATAAAAGATCAATCCAGAGAGTATTACTGACATGCTGTACGACAGGCTTTACACGGCACACTCTCACAACTTTAAAGAAAAATCTAAATCAATTTAGATGAAGTATTGATATGGATTGAGTTGAAGGGGGAAAGAGGTGACTGATATACAGAGGGCATAAGAAAGTATTGCAGGAGATGATGTGGGAGAGATGTTTTTCATCTTCTCACACAAAGGAGGCTATGAAAGTCTGTTGCGGCACGTGACTCCCGTCAGTCTGACACAAGATCTAAACCCTGTATATGAAATATTTATGAATAAATTAATTGTTCTAAGGGATGTGGCTGGTGCTAGACTGGCACAAATTCATTTCTGTACTCTTCTATTTTTATTCACTATAAATCAAGCAGAGCACTGTCATATTTGTCACATTCTGACCTGTTAATTTGCTTTCCATCAAGTTCAGCCACATTTCTTCTCATATAATATTTCTGAAACTACCCATGTCAAGCATTAAAACAAGGATGAATGAGTGTAATTACAAGTGCTAACTCCAGCCTTATTGTTTTACATGCTACGCTGCACAAAAACAAGGGGCGACAGTTATTGCACAGCACAAACAGCAGCAGCAAGTAAAGACTGGCTTAACTATATAAAGACGCACTAATTCTGAAATGGGCCATGAAATACTGTAGATTATTGCTGGTCGCAGAGAGGAGTTAATCAGTTTGGCAAATGAATGATGAGGAGAGCCGAAGAGAGGTCTCCCACTTGCTCTCCCCATTATCCGGTGGCATGCAGAGAGGCTACCTGGTGTGAACACACAGACTTCATGACTGTGCATTGGGCAGTGGCTCACACTGGGCGCCCCGCGTGCATCAGATAATTGGTAGAGCACCGCCACATGAAGCTGTGCGCCGAGGGGACGCCGTGCAGAGAAAAACACACAACTTTAGCAGATGGTTCGTCTGATGAACAAACAGCATGCGGACAGAGATGGAGCAGCAGAAAGAACTGAGCGCTTCCTCACTATATAAGAAAAGCATTTGAGAGGAAAACTAAATGCATGTTTGTGTGTGTGTGTGTGTGTGTGTGTGTGTGTGTTTGTGTCTGCGCGCACTTCCTGACTGACACACAACACAACAAAAGTGGAAAGATCTAACACTGACTGACAGCAGATTCGTTCATTATCACACAGCACTGGGTTCTATCAGCATTTCCTAACAATCCCAGGTGTCAGAAAATCAAAAGGCAGTTGAGCAGCCACGCAGGGAGGAGAAAATCAAATATGTCACAGGAATAACAAAACACTATACGTTGGGCTTTTGACGAGACAATAAACAAGCACACTGAGCAAATAAGAGTGTAAAGACTCCAACAGTGGCAAAAAGGATATCATTACAGCCCTTCAGTAGCTTTATTTCACAGTATGGGTCACAAGAAGCAAACTAAAAGAGCTGAATCAATGTGACAGGGTTAATGACTGTTTCTCTCGTCTAAACTCTGGCTGTGGAGCAGCTGGGCTTCGGGGACCCCAGGTGACACTTAGGCTTTCTGTCATATCCGCCCAGTCACACACCATTTCTTCACCTCACTTCACCGCCATGATGCTACAGTGCATTCTGCTCTGACACCAGCGCTCAACCACTTCGGGTGGTCAGGCCTGGGTAAACCAGCACTCCTAATTTCTTGGTTTGTTTAATCCTAATTGTGTGCCAGATGGGTGACGGATGACACGCAACACAACAACAGCAAAAGGAGAGGGGGAATATTTTTTTTAACCCACATAATTCACACATATTTGAAAGATAATCTAGATTTAAGTGTCCATCCCTACAGTACTCATATTTCCGTGCTTTTGAGATACTGTTTGCATATTATCATGTTCATTTAGTCACATGACTGGCGCAGAGAGCTAAACACTGTTATAACATACCAACCATCACTGGACACTATAAAATTGCAGTGCAGGCCTGTCAATTTTCCATCTGTTTTAAGCCACAAAAATTTAGATTCCATCCACATTTACTGCAGCCAGGAAAGAGAGCAGGTGGAAGCATTTTATTTGTATTTTTTATATTCAGTTTTTCATTCCAGGGGGATGAAAGTAGTGATTTGGAAGCAGTGGCCGGGGAGGCATGAAGGGGTTGATTTCTTTTCTTTTTTTTTGGGTGGGTTTCTGACGGTGGTCAGCATCCAGCACCAGCAATGGAAGCAGTTCCAGTGTGGGGTCGAGAGCAAAACACCAAGAAATCTGCAGCTGTAGTGCGCTTACGGGCAAGGACAGCCAGAGAGACAACTGGCTGTCAAAGTGTTTGGTGACAGTGGGTGAATTTGAGCTTTGAGTTCCTTATACTCACACACAGAGACTGTTGCATTATGACAACCTTTTTTTAAAATATATAGAACATCCAGAAACAGTGTTTTAAACAACAAGCAAAATCAGAATACTCGGAGAGTAAATTCAGACAGAAAGCCAAACAGATACAACAAAGTTAAAACTGAAAATAAAAAAAAATAAAATAAAAAAAAAAAACTGAAAAAAACAATGAAAGACTAAAATCAAGGA
>VUQK01005010.1:2739-19632 GCA_015106715.1 Bujurquina vittata | reverse complement strand
ATTGGGCCCTAGCCAGTGCACTAGGCCTTCTATGCCACCCTTTCTGACTTTCAGGAGCATTGACCCTGGCTTATAAAACCTTAGCCCCTCCCCCAGAATAACCCACATGAGAAATCGCCAATTAACTAATTCAATTAAGGATTTCTCCACGTATGAACAACACAAACATTACCGTTATCACTTTAAAGTTTTAACGCACGATTATCAACACATTAGATTGTTTTAAAGTGTACCAAAAGACTACTTTTGCAAGAAAAGTGGTAAATTTCACCCCTCTGAATTCCTACTCACATAGTGAGACCCAAATCTCCCCTACCATAAAGAGATTTGGAAACTTCCACATCCTGCTTGGCAGTCCGGATCTCCAAGATGGGCAACATGGAGCAGAGCATTCAACAAACATTCAGGTAAACTAACAAGGTGAAAATAAATGGTTTTGAATATTAGGGCCCATTGTATTTTTATTTTACTATGGCATGGAAATAATGAATGTTAATGCTTTAACTAAATACCAAAAATCTGGATATGAATGAATTTAAAATAAACCGATGAAGGACTGGACCACAGGCCTGTAGGGCACGGGTTACCCCGTGACACTCCTAATTAGGAAAATACTGTCAGGAGCCAGGAAAAAAGTCATTTTGCCTTGTTTTTGGGAACAAAATGTTCTATATTTCACAATATGAATAATGCATAAAAATAATTGCATAAAAACAATGCTCCAAATGTAGTTATGAAGCAATCCACCTCCCTTAATCCAAACAGCAAGAGGGCCGGGTGCTTACAGGCACTGACCTCAGTGTGAGGGCACATGGTAAGCTTAACCGATTTGATTTCATGATTGTTTCAACTTCATTTTGCATTTTGGGAGGCAATTTAGCATCAAAGACAGCCTTAAATATATGTACATATATTAATGTACATGCTGTCACATCATTAGTGACATAAAAATTTACCCCCACTGTGACCTGTAAAGGTTGGTACGGTAATCAAATGACCTCCAAATATTTGGGCAGGGAAGGCTCTGACTCTGGAGCACACATGCAGAGTTAAACTCACACAGAGACGAGAGCAAAAGGATGAAGAGCCAGGTGGATGAGGGAACCATGGCACAAAATTACTCAGTGTTAAAGGTGGGTGGACACTGAAACAAATAGCATAAGCTATAATTTGTCTGTCAATGGAAGTGAGTTGATTACAAATTCTAAAGGTAAAAGATGCTCGTCACATATTGATTTTGTTTCTTTATTACACTTCGCATGATATTAAAAAACTATTGATGGCATGATTGGTACAGTACCAGTCAAAAGTTTGGATACACTCATTTTATAAAATACAATTATTTATCAATATGCAGCTTTTCTAGTCAGACAGAAAGCTTTACTAAAAGTAATGTGCAAAACTCAGTTCTTCATATTTTGCTTCAAAAGAGCCAGACTTTTTTTTTCATTTGAAGACTATTTATTGACCATTCATTTAAAGATCATTCTTTTCATTTAAGACCATTACATGGGCATGAGCAATAGTTCTCCAGGCTTCCTGAAGGTCTGTTAAAGTTTTTCTTTTGACACTGGCTGCTCTTTCATTTCAGTCCTTGTACCTAATCATTTTCAGAGCATTGTTGTAGTGCTAAGCCACTTAATGCTGACCTATGAGTCATACATGCATAAAGGAACAAACCATTGCTATGCCTACACATAACAGGTAACTTAGCAAAGAATCTATTTTAAATGGTATCTTTTTGCAACAGTAACAATGTGCCAAAACTCATCATTTGTTCCAATTTAGTTAGTTGATAACAGTTTGGCAGGCATAAAATTAAGTACAGCAACACGGTGATTCTCAAATAGCTATTAGCCAAAAAAAAGTTATGAGGAAACTGGAAAAGTGAAAGATAAATAACAAAATAGAAGGCCTACAGCATCTATACTAGATGAGCAGCAGTATCTGAAAGTCATGTACTTCAGAAATGGAATCCAGCAGAGAGCGAGCGATACAGCCGTGAGTGTCTAGAACCATCTGCAGACCACAGTGGTCTGTTTGGTAACCGCTTCATTTTTCAGCATGGCGGTGATCCCAAGCAACACTACCAATACAGTAAAAGCATACCTGGATAGAAAAACACACAATGGAACACTATCAGTTGTGGACTAACCACCCTGGATCTCAATGTTATTGAAGCAGTGTGGGATCATCTTGACAGAGAATGGGACAAAAGGCAGCCAACATCCCAAGAAGAGCTTTGGAATATCCTACAAGAATGGATGGTAAATGGTCTGGTACTTATAGAGCACTTTTCTATCCTCATTGAGCATTCAAGGGGTTTTTTTTTTTCCACATTAAGCCTCATTCACCCAATCACACACATTCACACAAGCACGTTTTTCTATATCTAAGCACCTTATCTAACTCACACTCCAATGGATGCATTGGGGGCAACTTGGGGTTCAATATATTGCCCAAGGATACTCCGGCATGCAGACTGGAGTAGCTGGGTATCAAATCACCAGTGTTCTGAATGGCAGAAGACCCATTCTACCCCCCTGAGACACAAGCCTGGAGAACTATTCCTGAAGACTACTTAAAGTCATTAAAAGAAAGCTGCACTAAGGCTACAGTCATACTAGAGCCACCACTGCATGACCAAAATTATTGCAACCTTGTGCAAATAACTTGCAATCTCCCTGCCTTTGAAATGGTTGCTTTGAAAACGGGACCACATCTGAGACCATTTGCAGTCAGTTGCTGCCTTCAAACTTTGGTGCATCCAGAAGGTGATAAAATGTAGATTAAACAGCAAGGCAGAGTCAGCCTACAGTTTTCAATTGAACTGGGTCATGTTGGCACTTACCATTAATCTGTTTGCAAAAATACTATAATTAATTGTGATAAATCTCAAATGCTGCCATCTGTTACAAATCCATTTGAAACATTTATATCGTATAGTGCTTAGACGTATAGTGCTGTATGGGAGCCAGGGGCCGACTTGCCACCGACAGACTGCAGAATCCCCATATCAGATCAGACTGGGCCAGATCTAAATGGGTAAATTTACAATTTATAAATTTATAAAGAAGCAGACATAGCTAGATCATTTCATTAATGATCAGGATTCTACCAAAAGCAACAATTATTTGAAACTCAAAAATGCAGGAACAGGTAACATACTAACAAAAGAATAGTGTAACCACAGGTTTTACAAGTATTTCTTTCAAAAAAGAGTGTTGCAGTTCAGCTAAATGAGAAGAGGCTGAAGAGAAATCAATGTGCCAACAACATAAGGGGGGATTCTTTGGGGATGGAGATTGCTGGGGACTGAGAACTGAGATTCAGGTGCAGGATTTATCCACAGAATTATTACAAAATATTCCTTCATATAAACTGGAAATGTGTGTGTTACAGCTAAAATATATTTTTTTATATATTTACTGTCAGATCCTCAGTATCTTGTCTTAATAAATATGGTTATTATGTCAGGTGTGTAAATGTGCGCATTGCATTTTTTCTGTGATGTGTGGTCCTCTTGTGCTGGCCTGCCTTTTGTCTCTTTATCTTCCAGCGTGTGTGTGTGTGTGTGTTTACTCTACTGGACAGTCTCAGAGATGGTCCTCACCATTTCTCTCCACACCCTCCTGACAAGACACACCTGGAAGATGTTTGCTGATTAACTCGCCTGCGCTTCATTCAGCCATCACCAGCTGCTACTTAAGGTCTCAGCTGCTGCTAGATTGTGAAGTTTTCTGGCTCAAACCCCTTGTTCTCCTGTGTTTGGAACCCTCTGAATAATGAACCCTCTGTGTAATGTGTGCGCACCTGTGGACGTACCTGTGAATCCTGCCTCTGGTTTCTCAGCCAGCCCCTCCCAGCTCAGTCATTAACTACCTGTTTTCACTGTGTTTCTCATCTTCTGTAAATAAACCTTATTCCCTGTGTCCAGCGAGCGAGTTCTCGTCCTACTTGTAGTTTGTGATACTGTGGCAGCGCATATTAATTTAACTAACTGTAACCTGCTGTAATATTCAGGTATTAATCTAACACACTAACACAGTTAATTTCAGTTCAGTTCTGCTCTGCTCAATGTAATTGCAATCTGTTGACAATCAATCTGTGTTTATAAATTAGATGGTGATTAATTGCAGACCTTCATCATTCTGAGAATGATTGCAGTCCACCCAATTTGGACCAAGACAGGTTGTCGTAAGTGGTCATCCATTACTACAATGGCAAATGTTCTTCTGCAAACATTAGTCCAAACTGTATATTGCAGCAACGCAATAAGAAACATTGTGGCAATGTGGTTTATAACTTGCAAAATGGAGCACTGATCGCTCAGCACTCTCTCACCCACAGAAGGAGCATGTGGACAGATGCTGAGGTCTGCCACTGTGGGCCAACTGTATGTATAGACATTAACAGAGCAACGCTGACATGCACACAGGCCCAAATGAGGATTCATCATCACGCCCCTGTAGGCTGCCTTCCCCACATTTCCCCTGGCAGATGGTAATTGATAATCTGACATTTTTTCAGTGTCTTCATTTTGTCACTATTCATGCCTATGCAATCCAATTTGCTCAGAATCAACTCTCTCTCACACACTCCATCTACTGTGAGCACAATTACACACACAAATTTCCACTCAAGACAAAGCGTGTGTGTTAAGGAGCTTAAAAGTACAGAAAAAGTAATAAACTTACTTATTTCCTGTACTTTTTCCCCTTGGCAGTGGTGGCAGCAATGATGTGAGTGTTTATTGTTACGTATGGTTTACTGAGCTAGCTGGGAGATTCAGCAGCACTGCAGGTTTGCACACAGAACCTCTTCATTACTGTATTTTCTTTCTCATTTTCCACATGTAATTTTAAATTATAACTTTTGGCTTTAGCTGAGCTTCATGGCTCTTCAGGTCTGTCACAAACAAAGCTTTACTCAGTTTAATATAACAGATGAGCCAGAATCTCTTGCCTGCAGGTCTCTGCTTCTATTTATAGACAGCGGTATTTCTGGCGTATGTTACTGACCCCAGACCAGCACACAGAGCTGCATCCCAGCTCACCAATCTGGGTTGAGATTAATCTGCCAGCGGGATAAAGCCTTGTCTTTGACCATGGGATCAGTGATTGAGGGCCCTGCACTGTGGATAGAATTAAATCTGCTGGTTCTCGGTTGATGCACTGGTCAGTGATGGAGACTTCAGGGGGAACAGAGGCAGAGCTCACGTGACCAATAGTATAAGGGACGGAAGAGATGGAGAAAGAAGGGTAGATAATGAACAGAAACGCTTGCATTTAACCTGAACAGATATTATAGATAAACCTTGTAGCATTTTAATTTTTTATTTGTTTTTCCTTTTACAGGTTATTCATTTGTTTCCCTGTAGTTTTATACACACTATTTATATGTGCTGCAAATAGCATAAAATGGCAAAATGTATAGAGTGGTGATAGGATGGGAAGAAACAGCATGGATGAATGAGCAACACACAGGAGAAGAGGCCTGGACACAAAGAGAGCACAGCGTGAAGTCTTCATCTTTCTGTTATTCTTGTCCTAGACTGTCTATGCTTTACTACAATATCTAGATATCTGTGCTATGCCTTAAATATACATTCACAATAAAAGCTTACTTAAGAAATGAATAAATGAAGAGTTTCCGTATTACATTCATTAAAAGGCTAGGGCTTTGAATTTGAAAGAAAATTTGAAGTGTTAATTTTGTATTGTAAGTGTCAGAGTCTGCAACAGCAAAGCATTAATGCTACAATCACACTAGAGAAAACAGTGGTTGGCGGCCCATGGCAAATTACTGCGACTGTGTGCAATTAACTTGTGATCTTGCTGCAATCTGTGATAAATCAACAAAAATAGCAATTCTGTTGCCGACCTTTGTATATTTGTTGCTGTCGTCATACAAAGAAATTCACACTGAACAAAAATTACATGCTTACATTCAGAGTCCAGCCAGAACGTCATCTGAAACAGAAATTCTGAATCTCCTCCGCAAATAGTGACCTAGTTGATGTAGGATGGCAACTTAATTGCACTTTAACATACTGTAGGTTCAAGGCACCTTTGCTTTTATACAGATATATAGTTGGCAAGTAGTTGAGTCGAGTCCCCTACTGCAAGGAGACGCATCACAGACAAGTTGCACTGCAACTCAGACTGATTGCAACATGTTGACGATCTGTCTGCATTAGATGGTTAAACCTTCGCCAATCTTACTGAAATTGATTGCAATGCGTCCAAGTTGCAAAGTAATTATTTAGATAGAGGTTATCTCCAACCAGGTGAAGTGACCTGTGCAATTGCAGTCAAAGTAGTTGCCCAGAGGTTGCATATTAAAACTCTGGATGGCCAGTTGGCTCCTTTGCAAGAATTGAACCTGCCATTTTTGAAACCCACCAATGAGGGAAAGAGCTACACACTAACTAACACTATGTTCCAACGATGGAGGTGCTTGGTAGCTGACAGAGCAACCATTTGCCTTTGTATTGCATACAAATGATGTCACAAGACTGTCAGGCCACCTTGCTACAGTATAATGACCTACCCACACTGAGGTGATACTCAGTTGTAATAGAAAACGACCAAAACCAAATGTGCTGTCTTTCTAGTTCCAGTTAGTACTCTCGCTACAGCGTTCTGGATCAACTGGAGCTTTTTAAAGCGACCCGATCATGAATTACAGTAATCCAGCCAAGAACTTTTCTGAACTAGCTTTTCAGCATCATTTTGAGACAGGAGGTTCCTAATTTTTAGAGATATGGTGGAAATGAATAAAAGCAGCCTTGCATATTTGCTTAATGTGCATGCTGAAGGACAAATACAAGGACAAATACAAATACATAAATGACTCCGAGATTCCTCAGTGTTACTGGAGGCCAGCGTCATTTGGGTCCCAGCAGTTGGCCTGATGACGCTGATTCTTTTCCAGTGAAATATGTTGAGCAGCAAAATGGCGGTGCCCTGCTGCTGAAAATAAACAATTAAAGTAAACAACTCCAAAACCGCTCAGGGCCCTATTCCAGGAAAAAAACTCTCAAATCTGAATTCAAAAATAAACTGAGTTGATAAACTCTGGGATTGTCAACTCTGAGTTTCCTGTTCCAGAACATCTGACCAGAGGTAGGTCATCAACTCCAAGTATATTCACCTTGAGTTAAGGACGTGCGTGAGTACAGAAAGGGAGCCATCATCAATGGAGCTACAATACAGGATTCACCATGGCAACAGGTAAATGGAGCAGAGACTCTATTTTAATCTAGTGGACCGATGAATATGAACACATATCAGTGCATTCATTTTCTGACCACGATATTCAATGTAAAAACAGAAGGGAAGAAAAGAGTAATTTGAATAAAGCGTGCACCATTTGTTATTTTTGTCTGCTGTTAAATTTTCATTAGATGAAGCTGGAATCCTAATTTTAGATTTGATTCTAAAATCAAAATTATTCAGCTGTAACTTCACAGGGACAAAATGTAGGTGTAAGATAAAAGTCTGGAGGAAAGGTTTGCTGATGGACCTGATACACTTGTTTTTTTACTTTTTTTATTTAAACGGTAAATGACTAGCTCTTATATAGCGCTTTTCTACTCTGTCCGAGCACTCAAAGCGCTCACACAACATGTTTACATTCACCCATTCAGACCCATTCATACAAGCACTTCCATGTGTAAGTAAGCTAAGTTCTTATTGTCTAACATTCACACGCATTCATACAACTTGGGGTTCAGTATCTTGCTCAAGGATACTTTGGCACACAGCCCGGAGCAGCCAGGAATCGAATCGCTGACCTTCCGATCAGGAGGCTACCTGCAAAAACTGTTTTGCTCTAGTTAGTTGCTACATTGTTTGAATAATTATTCAGTAAAAGTTTAATGCACTGATGGAATATAGCAACCTCACAGCACTTTTTGGTAATAATTTAATTCATTCTACCATTACTGAACAAAAATGGTTAATGAGATTTGCAGAGAAACTCTGCTTTAAAAGGTCTCTATTTTAAATATTTCTAATCTCAGCTTTCACTGAGATATAATTTCTCTCTTACAGTCATAGCAAAGGTATTTTATTGAGTTACTAATATTGGTCAGACTTCAATAATAGCTTCACATTTAACGGAATACACAGCAGCTTTTATGATTTGTGATTTTTTATAAGTTTTACTTAGAAAAATTTAAATTCATGTAACAAGAACTACCTCCGTTTTTTCTGGATTTTAAATATTGTCTTTAAAATACACCTGTAGTTTAACAAATTTTCTTTTTGAATAATCTGGCTTTATGGATGAATAAAGCTCAGTATCATCTACATAGCAACGAAAATCTATCGAGTGTTTTCTTTTAATTCTGCCTATTGAAGTATGTGTAGCGTAAAAAAGTATTGGTCCCAGCTCAGAACCCTATGGTACTCCATGACTAACTTTTGTGTGTGTTGACTCCCATTTACATGCACATATTTGAATCTATCAAATAGATTATAGGTATAGATATGAAAAACTATTCCACCATGTAAACCTGAGCTCTGTCACAGCTGACCTGCACATTTACTCTCAGATCCTGACTCATCCACATATTGAAGTTGGTCAGTTGCTCAGGGACTGTGCAGGTCAGCTCTGTGGTCATGCATGTTTATATGTGGGTGGGTGTGGGTGTGGGCGCTTTCTCATCTGGAAACGGAAGCTGAAGGGCACAAACATGACAGAACATGCTCCCCTTTTGCAAACTTTATTTCTTGTGTTTTTCTGTCCAAAAAATTACTTCAACATCCGTGTGGAACACAAGGATAGCCACAGACAGCGATTACAAGAAAGACAACAAGTACGCACTTTGCTTCCTTTTATCTGTTATGAACTAATACTAAGCAGCAAGTTCACGGATGATGCAGTCATAAAGAAAACCAACACCTATTGCACTACTGAACATCCATGGTTGGAACATCGAGGTGGTGGACACATACAAATTCCTGGATATTCACCTTAACAGTAAACTGGACTGGTCAGCTATCACTCAAGCTCTGTACAAAAAGCACCAAAGCCAGCTCCAACTGCTGCTGAGGTCCTTTGGGCTGTGCAGAACATTAGTGAGGACCTTTATGAGCCAGTAATGTCTGCAGTCTTACATACAGTTTCTGCTGGGATGGTGGCAGCAAGGAGAATAACAGGAAACAATTCAATAGACTGAAGAGCGCCAGCTCTATCCTGGTCAGTCCCCTAGACTCCATAGAGGAGGTGGATGAGAGAAGGATATTAGTTAAGCTAATGTCCATTATGGACAAAACCTCTCACCTTATGCATGAGACTGGGGAGGCCCTGAGCAGCTTTTTCAGCAGTAGGCTGTTAGAGCCACTATGCAGGACGACACGCTGTTGCAGGTCCTTCATCCTTATAGCAGACTATACATGAGAAATGTCTACACACCTCTGTGCGCGTGTGCATGTGTGTACATTATCATTCCCAATGCACTTCATATATGTATAAAAAATGCTTTTTAGTGTATTTTTTTGCATGTGCAGTTGCTGTAGCTCAGGATGGAGGGCAGGTCAGCTACTAATTGCAAGGTTGGTGGTTTGATCCCCCGCATGCAAAGTATTCTTGGGCCAGATACTGAACCCCGAATTGCTATGTGATGCGTTCATCAGTGTATGTATGTGAATGTTAAAAAGCACTTAGGTGTAGAAAAAAGTGCTTGTATGACTGGGTGAATGAGGCATGTTGTATAAAGTGCTTTGATTGCTCAAGTTGAAAAGCACTATAAAAGATTCAGTCCATATGCACATAGCACAAATTACTCTTGCATTTTATCGATTCTTCTATTCTTTTTCTCATTTTTTTTAAGTTTTTCACTCAGCTGCTACTCTGCTCAACTCAATTGCCATTTTAGAAACCCTCCAATGAGGGAACTGGCTACACACTAACCAATACCATGGTCCAGTGATGAGATGCAGCTTGGTGGCTGACAGAATTCAGAGGGAGTTGGCCAGAGTGACCATTTGTCTTTGTAGCGCATACAAATGACATCACGAGACTTTTGGGCCACCTTGCTATAATGGCCCCACCCATATTGAGGTGATACTCATTAGTAATAGAAAATGACCAAATCCAAATAGTAAAACTGAGTAGGTATGATTTGTTGATTTGTGGTGCTGTGGAGCTGGATGACTGCACTTGTGTTCATTATGATTTTTTTTTATTTTTAGTAATTTGACTAAAATTATTAAACCTTTCAAATCCATCAGCTTACTTTAAAAAAGAAACACCTAAATTCCCTGCATGCATTTTCTATTGTTGCTCCCCCAAAGTCAAAGGAAGCCTAAATACATATTTAATGAAGTCATCTACAGTAATACGTCCTTGTGCTAGATTTACTAATGTTCTGCACATCAGCAAAACCCTCTTTTGGCATTAAAAAGTTGCTGTGGGATTTAATGAAGAGGCTCAGTGTCAGTTTTGTAACTGAAAAGCATATTTTGGTGGCTGGCCTTATTGTATATAGTGATATTGCATCACTCACCCATGCAAATCACAGGTGTATAAAACCAAGCACCTATGCATGCAGACTGCTTCTACAAACATTTGTGAGAGAGTGGATCGCTCTGAGGAGCTCTTGGAATTCCAGTGTGGAGAAACCTGTGCAACAAGTCTAGTTATGAAATTTCCTCAATACTAAATATTCCATAGTCAACTATTAGTCATAGCATAACAAAGTTGAAGCGATTGGGAATGACAGCAACACACCAAGACATTTTGGAAAATTTCGTATCCCAGGGAAAAGTTTGGGGATGGCCCCGTTCTGTTCCAGTGTGACTGCACAGTAGTGCACAAAGCAGGTCCTATTGTGGTCACAGGAGTTGAAATTTGTGTCTATGTTTTCATTGCACAGAAATCAAAATTTGCATCTGCGTTTTCGTCCATGTTTGCTGCATCCTCCAAAGAAAAGAAAAGAGGGACCTTTCAGCTTGTTATCAGCACTAAAAGCCTTTCTCTCTGATGGTATGTATCATTGCCTGTGGAACTGAAAGCTTTCAAATCCGAATATCAATCCTGAAATGTGTATATACAGGATTTAGAGCAACACTTGAGCCCCTCTTTTTCAGTAAGGTCTTGCATATTACAGCAAAACTATGCTGAACTGCAAACTGCATCTATTACAGCATCATAGTGGTAGAGCCTGGGTGCTGAACAGCCCTGCCTGCAGTCCAGACCTTTCACCACCACAAAATAAAAAACATAACAAAGACTGAGGACTGTTTAGCAGTTCGAATCTTATATCAGACAAAAACGGGGCAAAATTCCTCGCCCAAATGTCCGGCAACTGGTCTCCTCAGTTCCCAGATGGTTACAAACTGTTGTGTAAAGAAAAGGGGAAGCTAATATTAGATACTATTAGATTTTAAGTTAATTTAGAAGTAGGAAATTTGAAGTTATCCTTGCCTTTATGTCTTAATTTAGGTGATTTATATCATCTGGCTTCATGGATGAATAACGTCAAAGTCAAAGTCAGCTTTATTGTCAATCATGAAATATGTACAGGACATACACAGGATCTAAATTTTGTTACTCTCAGACCCATGGTGCAACAATAGACAGTAAACATTTAACTAGACATCAATAAATAAACCTGGGTATCATCTACATAACAGTGAAAATGAATGCAGTGTTTTCTAATATTGCCTTTAAAAAAGCATGTACTGTATAGTGTAAATAGAACCCAGCACAGAACCCTATGGAACTCCATGACTAACCTTTGTGTGTGAAGATTCCCCATTTACATACACAAACTGGAATCCATCAGATAGATATGATTGAAACCACTGCAATGCATTTCCCTTATTAGCTACATGTTCTAATGTCTGTAGTAAAATATCGTGGTCAGCAGTATCAAATGCTGCACTGAGGTCTCGCAGGACAAACACAGAGATGAGTCCACTTTCAGGGGACACAAGATCAATTGTAACCTTCACTACTGCAGTCCTTTAGAAATGGAGAAGCACATCGATGGTTTAGAGGAAGAAATAATTTAAGTTAATTCAGAAAGATTGGTAGGAGAGAGTCTAAATATCAGCAGTTATTAAAATTGCTGTACTTAATGACACATTTGCGAGACAGCTGTGAATAAAAATATTTTTCTCTAATAGTTAAAATGTTGTTTGTGAAGAAATTCAGAAAGTCGTTGCTAGTTAAAGGAATACTTGAATCAACAGAGCTGGCTCTGCAGCCTGGCTGCAGTGCAGAAAAGAAACCTGAGGTTGCTCCTGTTTTCCTCGATCACTGAACAATAGCAAGATGTCCGAAGCAATTTTTCCAGGCCAAACAAAGAACTTGTTATGAATTATCTGTTTTAAGGTATGCGTTTTGTGAGTTATACCACAGAGTCAAGTATCTCTGATTTGTCACAAAGTCATAGAGTAAAGTCCAACAAATAAAACAATATGCCTTTAATACTTGATTAAGTGACACCAACTGCAACTTCAGTTTTAATTGTGTATAAGACACCTCGTTCTTGAGCCTCTTTGAGTTAAAAATAATCCAGCCAACACTAAAACATGACCTTGAACTCAAAGAATGCCATGGGGGGAGAATGCGACCCCACATCTTACTGTTATAGCTGAACACCTCCTCTTACCTGTTGGGTGTAACATGTTCTAAAGTAACACGTTACTCTAATCACATTCGATTTTTTGTTTAGTAACACACTACTGTAACACGTTATTGGACTAAAATCAGTAATCAGAATACAGTTAGAACAATGCCGTTACTTGCATTACAAAAGTTCTTTAGTTTTCTGGATGACAGGCGGATCAACGCGAGCATCTGCACAGACAGCTAGCACAAATACATTTCAGGCCATGTTACGGAGTAAACATGAAAGTAACAAACAATTGTCGACCTGTCCTGTCACAGCTATAAACACAAAAAATTTAAATGGAAGCAGCTTTGGTGCCAGTCTGAGAGAGATGGCCTTTGTCAACAGTGTCATTTGTGTGATTGCAGGGAAGTGATGGAGAGTACTTCAGAAACCACCAAAGTCATATAAAGGACCAATTCATATATGTTGCAAATGAAGTTCAATTAAGTTAACTGGCATTAAATTCTGACAATTTGTCAAAGTCACTGACATCACTGACACGAGCACAAGATCCACTTTGGCATGACCGCACAGTTATATTGGATGCATAGACAAACACACTTACCTGTACTTTAAACAGCAGTAAACTAGTGACAAGAGCAGAGGAGTAACTCCGAAGACTGCGATCCCTGCGCTTTGTTTCGTGAGGATTAGGTAACAAAACTACTTGTTAAGGCTTAGGTATAGAGTTGGCCTGGGTCCTAATATGCCTGCTCACAATGCATAGCTCTTTATATTAAAAATTAACCTAAAGTATTCCCAGGGCGTTCAAATATGGACCCCAAGGGTAGCGAGAAGGGAGTGCGACCCTGCTAGAAATAGTACTTCTCCAAGTAAATCTGAAATCTCATGAAATCTCAAGAGTTTTCCATTAGAGGCAATTTTGCATGGAAATGAAGTATGACCTTTTGACGGTATGTTAGTTTTGTCTTCTCTCCCATATTGTGTTCCATCCTGTCTCCCGCTCTGTTTTTTCTTTTCTCTTTCCCCTCACCCCTGCAGTGGTGGTGGCCCTCATTGAGCCTGGTTCTGCCAGTTTTTTGTTTAGTTGTGTTTTTTTTATTTCCCACCGTTACAAAATGCTTGCTCAACGAGGATCGTTGGATTGTTGGGCCTTTACCTTGCAGTATAAAGCACCTTGAGGAAACTGTTGTGATTTGGTGCCACAGAAATAAACCTGAACTGAATTAAACAGACCTGAACATTAAGAGTAGCAGCTGTAGAAAGGCGACATTTATATAGTAAGACTATCTACTTTTAGCAAGCTAGGGTTAGTCGTGCTGCTTAGCAGTTTATGAAATATAACGTTCTTTTGACCACCCAATTACTCAACTTGGTCCCATCTCCAACAGACCTTTGCTGGGGCCTTGATATGCTAACACTCATCTAGCAGTTTGGATAACTTGAAACACAAGCTACAACTGGTCTTCTGTCTCTTGTATGCCTCCTTCCAACTTTAACAATAAATTACTTGAGTAACCTTTATAGCTACAATATGAATCAATGCTATATTGTGATTTTAACTATTTTATACTGGAATATTGACTTTACCTAAACCAGAAAACCTGGACTTGTGCAAAATGAAATTGGTTTACCTACACAAAAACTTATAAAAACACATTTTTCTTTTTCGTGTGAAGATTTAAGCTGGGATGTGAATCTTGAAATTGAGCCAGTTTTCAATTTTCCTTGAAAACCCTTTTAAAAGAAAAGTGAGGGGTGAAAACTACAGAAAAAAAAATCCAGGGAAACACATTCAGCTCTCGTAAAGCACATTATTCAAAAGGGAGAGAGGAAAAAGTTTAAGATGAAAGGTTTTCAGTATTCACAGTACAATACTGGCTGCATTTGAAATTAAACAGTAAGCTTTATCAAAATAAAACTTGAAATCTTTTCATCCTCAATGATAAACTGTGTATCAGCACACAGGAATGAAAACATTGGGTGCAATGGGAATAAAATCACCAAATGCAACACTAGCAGATGTGCAACATCATCTTTGAGGGTATAACTAATTAGAAAACAACAGGGAGGATGTCTTCAAATGTCGGTGCCAGATATGTCTGAGGGCTTATATTCCACTTTCTTGGCTAAGGATAAATTAGAGAGCTATTGATTCTCACAAGCTCATTTCCAGGAATCTGTGTACATTATCACATCGCTCTCTGGGAAAAAAAGTATGTGACCTCATTTCTGCATTCTTCAGGGATCGCTACTGACAGTAGCGATGATCTATGTTTACATTAAGGTACCTTGAAATCTAGGACAAGAGAATACTAAAATGATGTTAGATCATGTAGAGTGTATTCAGGTTCCACAGCCAGCCCAGAAAGCACAGCAGACTTTCCACACGTGTTAGGAGCTGGAGCGATTGTATAGCTTGTAGCTAGCCAAGAGGAGAGATGGATTATCAGTGGCTGCGCAAGCACTGCGATTGGCCAACAGCTTCTGTTGTCATGGTTTTCATCCCTACAGATGGCCATGGTTACTGTGGCAATGGCAGCAGGCTCAGCATCAGCAACAGTATTACATGGAAGAGTATGATAAGAACACTTGAAGTATTCCTAACTTACAACTTCTTTTGGACACTGAGGTTCCACACTACCACAGATGAGGGTAGGACTTTTAAAACCTGTTTGGATTTGGACTAGCAGGTAGGAAAGCATTCTGCATGCCCTAAATACATGTGCACACACACACACACACACACAGAGGAGCAATTCTATATATGTGACAAAGTACTCCAGCTGAAACGAATCCAGCATTCCTGGCTTTTGTTCACCCATTTCTCTATCAGAGATTACCAGGGTCAGTACAGCAGGTTTAAGCTCCTGTCTTTCCCCAGGATGGCAGCCCCATCTGTCAGCCTCCTCAGGACCTTTCGCATGCATATTAGCACAACCGGTCCTTTCTGCACCACAGCAGCAAAACCCTCCCACAGCCTATTAACTATACATGCATTAACATCATGCAGTAAATAAAATAACAACCTTAGTCCAGCTATTGTGTGTTTTTATCCTCATTGTCACAGCAATAAGGTATCCAAATCAAAAGTCAACTAACTCAATGAGAGCTAACTGTTTGAATTACAACATCAAAGTAATGCTCATCCTCTAACAGTGTGAAGAAATTCAGGAACAATATCAGAGAAGCCTACCTGATAAATGAATCCTTTATTGAGGTCCACTGAGAGCATGGTGCGCCTCCTGAAATGTTGGGGCAGGATGCCCGCTAACTCCCCTTGTGCTTGCGGCAATAGTAAGATAAGAGGCTAAGGCTAAGGGCCTGAGCCCCACTCAGCTCAGGGTGACTGTGATTGATGTAAAAAGACTCAGAGAGACTAGCAGAGAAAGACGGCTAGTCTGTCTGTGCATCTCAGTCAAACCCTCGCCTCTCGCCTCAGCCACTCTCCTCAGCCGCTTTTCCCATGCTTTAATAAGGCAGCAACCTTACTCCAAAAAGCCCAGCAAACACAACATAAAATCAAAAGCAGGGAGCTCGACACTGCTCTGGCTCTGCCTGTGCCTCTCCCCCTGCCTCCAACGCTTTTCATCCAGGGTAGCATCAAATGTTTCTGACAAGCGTCCATCCGCCAATCCCCCCAGAGAGATTAGCGCTCTGACATCACCAGTGCTGTGCTGTGCAGAGTTCTACTGCTGAGCATCCAAGCTCTGTTGCCCTGTTACCTAAGAAAAGTCTTAGGTCGTAGCCAAACGACAGCATCCTCAGTACGAAGCTTCACGCAGCTATAGGTCAACACACACCTCTAGCAGAGGAAGCAAGGGGCAGGGCGTAGTGTTGCAGTAGTGTATGCAGGACCTACCTGAGGCAAAGAAGCTGCTCTCTGGATGTAGTGCATCATCAGCAAAACTGTGATCAAGACATGGTGTGCTAGAAACAGATCCCGAGGAACAAGCAGATATTTCTACTGCGCTGCCTGAGACAACTGTGAAATGACATGCTGCCTTTGTGGTTCGTGTCAGCTGATATTTCTGAAAGGTTCCATTAACAGAAATGGCACTTTTCATTGAAACATTTATAGCTGAAGATCAGACAGCCTTATTATAATAACAGTGCCCAATCTATTTTTCTATCAGCCTGCCTCTCCTCATCTAACCATCTGTCTCTCATCTTCTCCAACCAGCTCTGTATCTTCTTCCTCTACCTACCTCCATGCCCTCTTCACCATCCTCTCCACTGACACTGCTATAATTAACCATGGAAAGGAGAACAGCCAGTCTGGGCTGCTAGCTGTAGCGGGG
>VUQK01005009.1:4758-14962 GCA_015106715.1 Bujurquina vittata | reverse complement strand
ATATTATAAAAAAAATCAACATTTTCAACCCTATTACCTTCATCTCTCACTCTTCCTCTTTTTTTTTTTTTTTTTTTCAACATAAGATTGTGCACAATGTTAATGTTTCTTGATTGTTCCACCTAGGCTTCTGACTGCCCAACATTTCTTCTATAAGGTCAGGGTTATGTCACCACCTGCTGCTTTGGCATGCTCTTGCATTTTCATGTGAATGGAGATATTTTTGTACTAGATATTTGACGTACTAGTCAGGTAGTCTAATTATTAAGGTTTCAGTAAACCCAGTGCTGGTAAATGATTGTCCTAAATGTTATGCAGCCATCTGCCACCAGATGACATTTCCGGTTTGTACAAAGAAGCGAGAAAACTAGCGGGAAAAATGTGTTTGCACCTTAAAAACACAGAGTAGGACCCAGGAGGGAAAAAAGTGCCAGTATTGTACGTTTCTGTCGGCCGACACCACATGTGAAACACCGGGACACAGCCAAAAGGTAATCAACACATGCAGTGCACCTGCACAGGTATAAACGCAGCAAAATCTGCCACTTACGTCGTAGCAGCTGAAGAATGAAGGGCTCAACACAGGGACACACACCGTTCGCTCTCCATATCAATTATTCTGACGATTAATCAAAAAAAAAAATATTTTTTTTTTTTAAAAAGGCACATTCTGGAGATTTTTCATTAAACCACTTAAGTCTTTTTTAAAAATAAAATATTAGAAATACATTAAAAGATGCAAATAAAGAATTAAATATTTTTTTTTAAATAAGAAAATAAACATTTTATTGCCTAAAATTTAATAACAGCATTTCTTCAGTGAATTTGAACTAGGTGTAGCTAAAACTATGTCACTTGAGGAGTTTAGGGTAAAACATTTACAGACAAAGGTGATTTTAAATTAATTGCAAAATCTATATATATTTTGTACAGTTTTGGCTTAATTTAATTTCCCTGATGGAATCCTCCCAAAGGAATTAATATAATTTTATCTATACTAATTACTGCTGTAAATATGTTGGGATTTTTTTTGTTGTTAACGATTGATCAATTAGTTGTTGATTATTTCAATAATCGATTCATCACAATTAATCCAATTAATCGTTTCAGCCCTATTGGAGTGTAATGTGCAGTGTTCATAATGTGCGATGTGCAGTGCCGCACAGTTAAGCAGTATTTAAAGTGCGATTCATCATGGAAGAATGCGATTAATGGTTTCAAATGCCTTTGTTTAGACAGCTTTTGACATTATCCATTACACAGGCAAAAAAAATGAATTTTATATCCGAGTGTTTCTTAGTTTTAGACTAGTCGGTTAGTCAAATTTTTTCCCCTTGTATAGTCAACTATTAAATTAGTCGCCAGGAACATCCCAAATATATATACACATACACACACGTGTGTGTGTGTGTGTGTTCATGTGGATATAGCCCTAGGTGGAAAATGTGAAGGAAGTTGCACCTATGACAGATATGAGCCAAGACAACCACAACAGGAATTACTCAGACACACACACACACGTGCATTAACAAACACACATCTCCTCTCCATGTGACATGTCTAGAACTGCTGTTCATCACACTGACCATCAGACTTTAAGTGTCAGCTTGTGAATAAAACCACAGAAATCTCTGACAGGGATGTCCCAGTAAATCTTCCATGACTTTGTCACAGCTGGTCTGTAATGTTATGGAGTTTTAAAGCAGGAAAAAAACAAAAAAATAATTGTACATACAGGATTAGAAGTCCTCTGACATGCTGTCATCTTGCTATCTGCAGGTCTATACATGTAAACCAGCACCACACCCTGCACTTACAAAGCACTCTAATGATGGAGCACAACCAACAATATCCCAAAACACACTAAATCCGCTGTCAAAACAAGTCAGACCCAAACTACTTTATGTGTATGCTGCAATCAGAAATAGCAGAAAGACTATGTATTTATTAACACAAGTTCAACCACGTACAGTGATCTGCATTATATATATATAAATTATATACTGTTGTTGCTTTGGCTTGATGTCAACCACTAATGAGGTCAGGCTGCATAATAACTGCAAAAATGTAAGTGTGAGCAATTATAGAGGCATAAGTATTTACTTTCCCTAAGACTGTAACTTGTGTAATGAGCCCACATGAGTAAGCAGCCTCATGATGCTTACTCATGTTTTAAAAGGCAGGAGAGCTTATTTACTTGATTACAGCAGGCCTGCGCTGCAGAGCTACTGAACTGTATGAAGTGTAGTAAAACACTGCTGCAATTACATAACACTTGTGCAAAAATATGATTCCTTTTCCCTCGGAATAGCGGAGCAAACATCTAACCTACGTTTAAGCAACATTAGTCAAGTGGTTACATAAGTAACCAAAGCTATGCAGTGCTGGGCATGGTGGCCACGGACTAAATCCCATAACTAGGTGCCTCAGCAGCGGATCTTAATGCACTTTCGTAAAATGAGTGTGTGATCAAATGTAACATAATAATCTGCCTGCCCGGTTATGAACCGTCACACGCCTGGCTTGCTATCCGACCACTCAGTCCCTGCCAAGCATCGTTGCTCGGGTGTGTTTCCACCTTCCCGCTAGCCTTGCTTTGTAAACAAAGATATCAGTTATATGATGAGTAACCTCGGAAACATTTGCTCACACAAACAAGGAGCAACCACTTGATCAAACTAAATAATATCTTTTTTTTGGGGGGGGGTACTTTATCGGAAGTCTTCAGCTAAACGCATGCAGAAAAAAAGCATTTATTTGCTAAGAAGATGACGACATGCTAACGTTAAATCTGTCACTGTCACTTAGCCACGTTTATTTTAATTGACGACACGGATAGCCCATCCTGCTAACGTTACCAAAGCATCATGTTGTAATATATGAAGAGCTAGCTTTTTTTATTTGTAACCGTGCATAAATGACGACGGTAGGGTTTAAGTTAACTTTATGTGGTAACGCTAGCTACTGCTGATTAGCACACTGGCTCTCAAAATACCGAATAAAGCACTGACCCAGGGTACCGTAAGGCCTAGCTTAGATGTAGTTACATGTAATGTACAAAAGCTTCCTCAAATAACAGCTCACACAAGACCCTTTTAAACAAAAATTCAAGGGTAAAACCTAGTAACCAAGGCAGTGGTTCGCCCACTCGCTGACTTCTTTGAGCCCCTAAGCTATGTAAGGAATACAGTTAGGCTAAAGTTAGCTAGCTTCCAAGTTATCATATGGAAGCTTACCTTCTGAGAATGCTGTTGGAGGACATTCTGCTCCACGGTCATGGCCGGTTCAGTAATAAATGTTAAATTCAAACCAGGAGTAGCAAAATGCACTGGATAGCGTTCACCAAAGCGATAAAAAAGGGAGATGCTACGACGTCCCCTCCTTAATCAGCGACATTACGGGCGCCATAGCAGAGTGACTAGCGCAAGCCGTCAGCAGGCATGAAAACATTGCTCTACGTTGCGTGAGAGCTGGGATCGATTACTCGGGTCTGTTGAACTACGTTACCAAAATGAGCGGGGCTTTCTGGAAAAATTAATAAAGACTAGCAAAAATTTGGCCTAATATTTATGATTAATTTTAACCACAAATGTAGGGCCTATATAGTAATCTTAGTATTATATATAGCCTCATGTGCTCTGCCTTGCATGCACTAAATATAAACTATTTTGCATAAGAAAACTTTGGCACGAAGAGGACTGAGCAAGTACGCTGGTAGTCGAACATAAGAAAAAAATACTTACCAAATACATTGTATAGCTTCAGCACCTTTTTTGATGCGCCATAACGTCAAGGCATTCTTGTATTTTGTTTGTATTTTAGTTTCATTAAAAACTGAATTTCTAGGAAAAAAAGCATTTCCACAGTATTGTATATATGTACAAATTAAAATTAAAACAAATATTAACTTTTGCTGCTTTGTAAGATGCAGGCTACTGTGGCTCAGGTGATGGAGCGGGTGGTCTGAAGGTCGGATATGCGAGCCATGGGCTTCCTGGGGCCCGATACTGTTGCCCCGATGCATCTGTGAGTGCTGTGCAAACGGGTGAATGGGGCTTTGAGTGCTCACCTAGAGTGGAAAAGTGCTATATCAATATGAGTCCAAACATTACAATAAAATCAGAGAACTTCCAAATCTCACCTGTAACTCTTGCATTTTGTTCACAATTAGTAAAGTGATTTATTCGTTGAATGTCCCATTATAAAGGTCAAACAGTCGCTGTTTACAATAATCCCCGGATGTGACATATACACATCAGACTGCTAAGTGTTTGCACATGTTGTGTTTGTGTTCTACCTGCTCTGACGTCACCACTGCAAATGGGGTTATCCAATCCACACACCGTTTCTCTTCAGTCTGCCACGTTCTGGTCTACCTGTGCACAGCCGCCTTTTTTCGTACCACTTTTTTTCCCTCCTTTTTTTGGGTACTTGTTATTATCAGATTCACCTTACTCCTCATATACTGCAAACAACTTTCCCCTTTAGTAGCATGCCTTCATGCCCAGATGCTCAGTATTTACCTTCTGCTCCCTATCCTTACCGTCTGTAAGATGAGAGCAATGATTTGGCCTCAAGGAGGTGCTATCACAACAGCAGAAAACCTTTACAATTATATAACAGTCAAATTTCCACACCCTTAATATTGAACAAACCTGCCTACACTTTGATTTCACTTGTGGTTCTAGAGCAAGAACGCCAGCTGCTTCCATGAAAACATAATAGGGATGAATGTGACTATTAGTAAGGCTAAAGATGAGAAAGTCTGTTCATTTCTTAGGGACAGCTATGCCCATTTCTTTCATCACAGTATCATTTCAAAGCTTTAACTCCATGGTACTTCATGGTGTGTGAACCCCAGCGCAGGGTCCTAGTGTAAGGCACCAAATTCAGCCATCCGCATTCTGTCCTAATTATTCAGACAGAGAAAATAACACCAGCATCCAAACACTGGCCATTCAAGTCTGTCAGCTGTTATTAATTCAGTGCAAGATGGAAGAGAACAGTCCTCTCACACAGAACTGGGTCATCATTTAGATGTTCAGGAATAGCATTGTTGTAATAGTTAGAACTGAAGCTGTCAGCATGCTTTGTTAACATGAACTGTGTCATCTAACTAGTACGTATGAATATTAATGGGAATTGTCAGAACTTTATGGTGTCACTGGAAGGAGGATGGAGCAACAGCAACGGCAGTGAAGATGTAAACAGGATTTTATCAGTGTGCATCTTGCAGTGTCATTATAACAATAACTGCTGTTAAACTCAAGCTGAGTGTAATTTTAATTTATATGCATAAGCATAGAGCAATGTATAATGGTATTAATACATTATTTTGTAATAGCTGTTATCCCAATGCTGTTCAGCTTCTGTCCCAGCAGATGGCAACATCCTCCTTTGGAGCGGCAGCTTGCACAATGACAGCCCCACACAGCTGCAGCAGAAATGTGGAAAAAGGAATGAAACATGAAAATGATTCCACTTGGTAAATCAAGTAGCATTATAAATCACAGAGTCTGTTTTCATTTTTCAGCACTGTGCCTTAATCAATATTTTATGCTTCTATGTGCAGCATGCTGAAATATTCACTGACCACCACAGAGTGTGTGAAGGTTACCTTAAACACCCAGGGCAGCCTCTTAAAACAGCCTTCTTGTCTGAGCAGACACATCACACAGTTTGACCTCAAGGCAAAAAGTAGAGCTATCAGTCAGAGAATCGGGGAAGCTGTCAGGAAACCAATCAGAAAATAAGTTGATGAATCAATTGGCAAAGTCAAACAGTTGCCGCTGCAGTCCGAATAGATCCTTGGCTGACAAGCTGATGTCTGCTTGTTTGCTGAAGATCAAAACAGATCCCGAAAGTGAGCCTGAGGGCTGTATGATAATAGCCTCACTCACACCAGGACATTAAAACCCTCCTTGTCTCTGTCTGATACAGTAACCTAACACAACTGCGGTGTACCTACACTACAGCAGCCCTTTAACGCAAGGGTGTCGCATTCATATTAGTTCATCACACACGGTCTAATCTGAACCTGACTTCAACAAACAACTTGTTGGGATCAAGGAATATTTTAAATTTCCATAGATTTGCAGTGCTGTGAAGTAATGCTAGTAGTACTACCCCAAGAATAGCTGAGCATTTAATTGATGAATGGGATTTATAAATGACTCCACTGCAAGTTTCACACTTTGCAAAGACATCCATTCTATAAATGCATGCATAAGGGAGTAAAATGTCGATACTTTCTTGTATCATGTCATCGAGATTCAACTGGATTCAATTCTGAGTCATAAATATTAGAGCCACTCCTGGGATACATACTGTGATTCAAATTTATTTAAATTTCAAATATATGTGAAAAAAACAACAACATGATGAGCTGGTGCCCCAGGACATGGGGCTTGCCTTTTGGGCAAACCTGCCACATCAGTATGCAGGATAAACCTTTATCCTGTATACTGAATAAAACAGTTGCATATTATTTAACTTACATCAGAGGAGCAGAATAATGTCTTTCTTCCATGACTGCATTAATAGGGATTTTTGAAAGCTTTAGCTATCAGCTTTGCTACTTTATTTTAGCCAGTGCTCTGGGTATACAAGCTCCACAGGATCCTGACCAGAAAACAAAAAAAGCAGCAGTAGAAACTGAATGGATAAAAAAAATGTTTTGAGACGTGGCCATTTCCCAAAGGATCTTCCTCTTTAAGCAAATGACACCAATTATGGTGTTTTATGTGTGGCTAAAATAAGACCCTTTGCAAACAGACCAGGTTGGGTTAGCTCCAAGCAGACTTTTTGTACACACATTATATTGCAACAATGTTTTGGAAACAAAACGTTGAAATACCTCTTTGGTGTTGGGCCATGTGCTGCTCTTGAGCTCTCGAGTCTCTTTGTGTACCTGCCAGGTTTTCCTCAATATTTTACTCAGGGGTGTTAGACACTGGGTTTAAATTGGGTTTAAAGACTATCTATCTATCTATCTATCTATCTATCTATCTATCTATCTATCTATCTATCTATCTATCTATCTAGTTATCTAGCTATCTATCTAGCTATGAGCACACAGAAACCCATTATTTAGCTTTTTTTAAAAGCACACAGAGTGCAGCTGCTTAACTGGTAAATCATAATACAAGCTATCCAGTTACACCAAAGTTAAATGTTAAACTCTCTAATGTGAGTGTAGCTTCGGAATTGGAAAATAAAATAAAATGCACCTTCAGAAGTGGCCAGTCAATCGATCGATCGGTTGATCGATCAAATCCAGTCTTTTTCACACAGCAAACCTCAGTGGCTGTTATCAGCAGCTTATTGCTCTGAAGCCACAAAACTGATGGGTCATCTGGAAGCATTTTTCTTTACACTAAAGCAGGACTGTTGTGTTATCAGTGCTCCACAGTGATTTTAGTATCTGATTATCATATTAAGTACATTACAATACAGATGCAATGGTCTGTTATAGATGCTCTTACATGATACAGAAAATATGACCACAAGGTACATCATTACTGTCGCAGCGTAGCAACGAATACAGCCAGCGAGCACATATCGATGCATTTTGTCGGGAGCAGTCATGGCAACAATAATACGAAGCTTGTTTCATTTTCAAACAACACTGATTGTGTCTTTCCCCCTTTGCGTTTTTAAACCTCAGAGTGCAGCATGAGCATTGATTTTATGACAGCGTAAAGAATGAAGTAGTTAAAACCTGTCGTGGCTTGATCTCGGGGATCCTGACAAGATCGTTATTTTTGAGGATTTCAGCCATTTTCTAAGTGTCTTTGCCAGTTCACGTGAAGGGCATTCACCGCTTCCCAGATAAACAGATTTATTCTGATTTTTTTAAAGCAGCATCCGTCTGTGTTTTGCTACTCTTTGCTACTATCAACACAACATTTCCTTGATAGCAGAATTTGCATGTATTGGATTGTTTTGTATCATCTTTGTGTACATAATTAAGATACACTCACTGAGCTCTTAGATACACCTAACTGCTCATTAACATAAGTGTCTAATCAGCCAATCACATGGCAGCAACTCAGTGCATTTAGGCGTGTAGGCATGGTTGAGACAACCTGCTGAAGTTCAAGCATCAGAATGGGGAAACGAGGTGATCTAAGTGACTTTGAACGTGGCGTGGTTGTCGGTGCTAGACGGGCTCGTCTGAGTATTTCAGAAACTGCTGATCCACTGAGATTTTCCCGCACGGCCGTCTCTGGGGTTTACACAGAATGGTCTGGAAAAAAGGAAACATTTTGTTGATGCCAGAGGTCAGAGGAGAATGATCAGACTGCTCCAAGCTGAGAGGAAGGCAACAGTAACTCAAACAACCACTCGATACAAGCAAAGTGTGCAGAAGATCATCTGTGAATGGGCAACAAGTCAGCAGAAAACCACTGAGCACCACTCCTGTTGGCTAAGAAAAGGAAACTGAGGGTATGATTTGCACAGACTCACCAGAACTGGACAACAGAAGACTGGAAAAATACCACCTGGTCTGATGAGTCTCAATTTCTGCCGCAAAAGCCAGATAGTTGGGTCAGAGTTTGGTGTAATGGATCCATCCTGCCTGTTATCAATGGTTCCAGCTGGCGGCGTTGGTGTAATGGTGTGGGGGATATTGTATTGGTGCCCGCTGGGCCCTTTAAAAAAATTAAAAATCATTAATCATTAGGATACATAACCTGTAACCCATGATGTAAATGCTGAGATAGTTAAGTGGAAAAGACAATATTTTCACCTGCCGATGGCTCTTAAAGTTAAAGTTAGAGGCTCTCAAAGTCAACAGGACACATCCCCTGTGGAACATCAAGATGTACAAAATTTTAGAGCAACAGGAAGACTTTGCCTCTTGTAAACTCCTGCTGCCGGCGGGATAGAAACTCAACAGTAAATAAACAAGTTAATAATTAAAATACGAGCCGTGGCAGCCGATTACGCGGGCAGCATTTATAATTTGAAGCTATTATATTCCTGTCTAGCATTATAAAAGTATGAAAATTAGCAAGGTAAACCTGCTGTTCTTCCTCATATCTTATGGATCGTCTTCCCTTCTAAATATTGTATCATGCTGTCAAACTATTAAGTGCTCTTAACATAACATCTTCACTTTCTGAGATGCAACCAAATCCCCTGACTGTCAGCTGCGGCTTTATTGGCTTTTATTCTCTATGACTTCACAGCGAGAGGGAACATTAGAATGCTAATTCAACAGAGTTAAATTTGGCACACTTCGCGGCACAAAGTTCACATCCCAAGCTGGTCTTAGCCAGACTGGCTGACACTAAACTGCCCTTTCTCATTGTACTGGGGATTTTGAGAAATGTTTACTTGAAGAGTTCATGACCCCGCAGATCAACCGCAGTGTCACTCTTCGTGATGAAACTTACAGGAAAGTAGGTTTTTCTCGAAGATGACATTATTCACATGAAAGAGAAAATGGCGAGGAGGCAGTTCATTGTTTGCTGCCGCTCTCTTTTACCTGAGAAACTTCAGATCAGTCAGATCAAGAGTGAACTTAATCGCCCATGAAAACAGGAAGGAGTCGCTTCTGTCGTCACCGCTCGAAACCTCCAGATGTGTTAGGAAGAACTTTGTTGAGAAGAGAAAGTTTCTGAGGCGATCGGAGGCAACAGGAAAGACTGGCAGACAGGAGACTGGCATTGCTAGTTCTCCCTAGCCAGTTTGTAAAACATTTACCCTTGTGCTTATCTGACATGGCAAATATCATCCATGTTCTTTTAGTGTCAGCCAAGATCCCTCAAGCTGACAGGCTGCTCTGTGGACTACAGGGACTCTCACTCATCATGAATATTACATTGGCTCGGTTTACAGGCTTGCATATGGACATAAGTAAGGAGGGACTTCTAAAACAGCGATCACTGATCAGAACTGCTGTATTCTCATTCCACAGCCTATCCGCACATTTGGACCATTAGTCATTTATGAATAATTGCCGTATGAAGACTGGGAGGGCATGGGAAACGGGGAGGGTCAAGAGGCTATCAAGCCCAAAAGAAAAGAAAGGACTTGAGCCGTGCTGCCACTTGTCATATTTACACGAGAGATTACAAGAATGGGCTGAGTGTATTGCTGGTGAACGGAAGCAGGGTGCTGTGGTGTGTGGTTTGAGTGCATATGTGTCGGGGAGGGAGGAAGAGTGGGCGGGAGTGGGGATGGGGGGTGGGGGGGG
>VUQK01005004.1:1818-17077 GCA_015106715.1 Bujurquina vittata | reverse complement strand
TTTGGTACAAATTGGCTTTTTTCCTTCCCACCCATTTGCCATTTTTGTTCTTTTTTTTTTCTTTTTTTTTTTTGGAAGGTTGAGATTTTGTTAACTTTTTCACTGGGCATGTTTGTTGTGTATTATCGCTCCCTGATCACTGGAGCCCAGTTGTCCATATCCGCTGTGAGAAAGAATTACTGGTGCTCCTGTCTGCTCTGTTATGTCCAGAGCTTTCTGTATGTCTCTGCGGTTGTATTAATCTCAATTGTTTGTGTTGTACTGTTTGTCACTGTGTCTTCACTACTGGGGCAAAGTGAAGTGATAGACGACTTGTCTGCCTTTTTGCCTCTTGAGCTTTCACTTCATGGGGAAGGAACTGACACTTGTAGTTCTAGCCTTCTATAACTTTTGGGTGTACAGCAGTGCTACATTATATTCGAGCCGTATAGGGCGAGGCTCAAAATGTATATTTTGCCTTTGTTTCAACAACAGTACTTTGCTTTATTCTGACAATGATCAACACTACGATAACCAGACATATTGTGATGAATTATTCATTTTTGCCTGTCTGATTACGCACTACCATTTGACAACCATCACACTCAAATGTGTTTGGATTACAAGCAGTGAGTAGTGCAAAGGGGGAAATGGCTCATATATTATCTATCTATCATGCAAAGAGGGCATTTTGCAGCAGCAAGGGAAAAGAAGTAAACAGCCGCTGACTCACCGTAGGTATAGTTCCTAAACACCAAGCTCCAGTGTGACGCAGTGTCTACCCTGAGGGAGGATAAGTAGCCTCACAAGTGGTCAATAAGTCAGACAGTACCCCACAATCTACAAAGATAAATCCACCGTGCCGAGGCAATTCATAATATTTGAGTTGTGTGGAGGGTCATTTAACCATTTCCATTGATTACTGTCATTTTGGAAGTGGTTACTGTCAAGGGGCCTGAATGGAGCGACTACTTAAGACTCGACATGCTGATCAATAGTGCAGTCTCCAGGTCCAGACAGCATCTCACACCTCAAGGCCATGTGGAAGTCCTCCCCAGCTCTCCTCCAGCTGGATCAATATGCCATGTATACTCACATGCACTCCATTTGCTCCAAACCACACATCTACAGGTGCAGCTTAATATGCCTCATTTATATGAGTGAGTCCCTGATTCACCCCAGATTGAGCCGCCTTGTTCTACATAAAGAGAGCAGTCAGACAATTCGACCGCCACTTGCCAGTGCAAGAAATATACTAATGTTCAAAAGACCCCTAAAGCATCTGCCAAGGTTGAAAATCAAGATAAAGTGCTCAGTCGATCCTAAAATTGATTTATAACCCACCTCTTACAAAGACCTCTTGAAAATACATGAGCCAGTGCCACAGTGTTTAAGGCTGATTTCATTTTGAGCTTTTTCCCTTTGAACAGAGTCTCAAGACATAATCCAGAAATATTGTTGGATAATGCCTCAGAGGAATGATGGCGAGGAAAGTAAGACACTTTGAAATGCTGGGGTCACATGTTTACTGCACACCATTATAAGGACAGGCAGCTTGACCCCTGCTGCTCATATCGACAGACATTACTGATTTTTCTGCTATAAGGCGTAGTGCGCCACTTTCTCCCAACAGGCCAGCTCACAAAAGAACTCTTCCTGCCAATCTTATTATTCTTTTCAAAAGGCCAATTCATAGTCCCACTTTTACACAAACATGCGGTGAAGTCTAAAGAGCAGAGTCTGCAGGGCCAGATCAATACAGCTAACTAGAAAAGTGCCTGGAACCAAACGCCTTAAAATCAGTATCACCAGGTGATGGAGTCATCTCTCAGACCAGATCAATGGCTGACCAGCAGACTCCATTAGAGGACCTTTTATCAGCAGCAGTGATTGGTGGAGGTGAATGGGTTAGTGCTTAGGCTCAGGCTTTAACATTTTGCAGTAAGCTCCCTTAGTTTTCTAAGACACAGCACAGAGTTCTATGAAATCAATTAAGCCAGAATAATTGTAGAATTTAGGCCAGACAACAGGATGTCATGCAGCTGAGCAGCCATACGAACCTGTCAAAAGGTTGTTGGCACTTAAGATGTTTACATTTATATTCAGCGCCATCAGAAAGGTGTCTCTTTAGTCCCAGAGGCATTCACCTCAATCGTGCAACCATGGGGTGGCAGAAGGAATTACCTTCAGCAACGAGGAGAACAAAGAGTCCTGCAACAGATGGCTCCAAAAGGCGCCTGATTTCAACTTTGCAGAGTCGATCTGAGGTTACACGGAGGGATAGAAGCCACTGAGGCAAGTCAACAGACAAAGTGTGGTAAGTTTTCCAAGTTTTGGTAGAACAATCCACCAAAAGATTACCTTGAAATCATGTGTACTGTGGGAAATGTGTGTTGTTTTAGAGAATGACAGCCCATTTCAGATTTTTTTTCTGCTTTAATCCCGTTAAAAAGAGCAGGAACTGAACTCCAACTGCTCAAAATCAGACCACTTTCTTTATACTGAGCCACATTTCCCAGCCAAAGGAAGCGTGCAGCTGGTTAGCATCAATGTTTTCAAGCCACTCGTTACAGGTAGAGGAAGACTCCTCCCGTGCAGTGTGTGGTTTAAAGAAATAGCCTGCATGAAAACAGCTTTTAAGCTTTGTGGATTAATGCTGAGATATTCGATCTGTGGTTCACCATAAAAGCACCGTCTCAAATAGTGGCCATTTCACACCAAAGAAAATCTAAATTGTCTAAAAAAAAAAAAAAACTCCTACAGGCAAGAATTTGATTTTGGGATGGGTGGCACAGTTGTGCATTGTTTAGCCCTCTGGGTCCAAACCTGCATGCCAGAGTTTGGATTTTGTGCTCTGGTTTTGTCCCCCAGTTGCAAGACATGTGTGTTGGTAACTGGTGATTCTAATTAGGCCTGAGATTGAATGCCAGCCAGTCCAAGTGTACCTTGTGTCACTTTTTTGGGTTATCTGTACCTTCAAGCCTGTTAATTACCAGTTTAAAATCTGGATTATACACTATGTACAGTATGAACCAGCTCATCAAATGACCCTTTGCTTAACAACATACAATAAAAACTCTGGAATCTGATGCACCTGCAGCATATTACTGAATAAGTGCCTTATTGTACACAGTTGTTTGTCATACTATTGTGTGCAATGTAACATGTGCACAGTGCAGTATAAGGTATCATGGTCTGACAAATATTGAATAATGCGAAATAACATAATGCAACGTTTTATTGTTTAAAAGGAGCCTTAAACATGGTTTTTAAGAAGTTAAAGCAAATCGTGACTAGGTTATGCAAAACATCTGCAGGCAAGTTGTCCCTGTTACTGGCGCTCACTTTTTTTACTTTCATTTAGAAAGAAAAAGAGAACATGGAACAGAAGAAATATACTCTTAAAACTGAAGCATTTTTTTTTCCTTTTTCATTTCTTTTTGTCTTCTAAAATGTGCTCAGCCATGTGCCTTTGGCTCTGGACAAATCCCACCAGGATCTTTAATTTAATATACAATACCACATTCATTTCACCAGAATTGCCCTTCTAGCCTCAAGGTCTCGTGTTGTGTGTCCTTAGGGCTGGGAGATCATTTTATATTTTCACTTTCCTTGACAGAATCAGTCTGAGGAAAATCCGTAAATCATATTAGCTGAATTATACATTTTGTGAAATGTATTATTAAAAGTTTAATTTATCACAGACAGTTTGTTTTTTCACAGAATATTAACCTTAGAATGACTTCCAATCAAGTGACTTTTTTTTTGTATACTTTGATAGATTAGTCTTATAAATTATTCCATGTTTCATTTTTAGAATATGATTTTCTGGACAGTCTAATGGAGCAATTTGGGGCTCTTTGTTCCATCAGCCATCTTTCAAACACTAGCGCTCTCTCATCTCTCGCACTCTGCATCAAACTTGGTTTCTTTTGGGAGGTGTCCCACTGTGCTGACGACACCCAGACATAAATATCCCTTCGTGCCAGAGCACTTTTCATCTCTCCGTCTGACCTTCTTTCCATCCTCTCCTGGTGTCTTCTTTCTCTGATTCTCCCTTTTTTTGCATTTCTTTCCCATTCACGTCTCTCTCCTAGCTGCTCTTGTGAAGACTCACCTTTCCGTCCAGCTTGGCTCTCTCTCTCTCTTTGTGTTTCACATCCTTTTTGCAATTTAAAATTTTCCTCTTCTGGTTCTCTTTTCATGTCTTTAACTGAGAACATCTATGCACCTAGTTGTCCTGAAGAAGAGGAACTTAACTGAAACGTAGCACCTTCTCTATGCGTAAGTTTTAACTGACCACACTCACTACCACTAATGGAAATGGTTGGATGCAGATGGGACTGAAATCGGCCGAAAAAATATTACATTTATGATGTGCTCATTGGGTAGCACTTCTGACACACACACCAAACAAGAGAAACTTATCTCAAAGCGCACTGGGCACCCTTTCAAGGAAACCAGAAAAACACTGTGCACCATTTTCAGACTGAACATGCCCCAGGAGTTCTGTTCCACCTATAAACACACCCAATAGTGATGTCACGGGGTCAAGGAACACAACTGTGCATCAGTGCAACAGGATGAGACATTAAACCCCAGGAGGTCAGCAAACATAGTTCCAGAGTTTCCATGCATAGCGGAATTTTTGGCAGAGCCAAAAGAAAGAATAGTTGAGGTTTGCTACTAAGGGACAATGCCGGTTATAAATAAGAAGAAAAGGCAGTTTTCTGTCAAATAAGGTAATTTTTTGATTATATTGATCATACTTATTGTGTTGTCACCCACAAAGACCCAATTCTTAGGCAGGGGAAAATCCTGACAGTGGGTATATGGTGAGATTCAACTAAAAGTGACTAACTTTGCTTTGCTCCATCACTGTCTTTACATTTCTTTTGCGGTTACTCACCTGAAACAAAAAATAACAAGAAGCACTCCAAAAGCGCAAAGAGAGGCAGCTCTGGGCAGTATTTACCTTTAAGGGAATAGCATTGTGTTTTACAAATGTTCACTGTTTTCTTTCTTCTCTTTAGACCTACTTTGAGAAGCTTATAGTGCAGTATTAACAAGTGCAAACTGCAGGATTTTCTTTTTTATCCCTGGTGAAACCCATTTTAATATACTTGACATAATTTTGAGTACGATTATTACACTGAATAATATTATACTATAAATATTTTTTATTTATATGGATTCATTCTCTTTCTCTTGATAGTACTTTAAAGATGGAACACAATTTGGGTCAAAAGGCAGATGTAAAAGTGAGGTCAGATGTTAAATGTGACATATTTGGATGCAAACTATAATGTGATGTTTAGAATCCCCACATACCAGTATCATTTCATAAATTTTAAGCACAGTTTTAAAGATAGAACACCAACCCTTATTTGACCTTGAAGAAGAGGTCAGAGGTCCAATGTGACATATTTTAAATCTTTATATGGTACTTTCTATATGCTGATAATACAAACGACACCGCTAAGAATCACAGTTTCTGAGTTATAAGGCTTTTTGTCAATTTCTGACCAATAAATCATTACGTTGACCTTGAAGTACTCGATTGATGTAAATCACATTTTCTCCCATAGACAGCCTCAATAAGGAGAGATCATTTGAAGGAACTGAACATGATTTATTGAAATACAGAGGCCGCGTAATAAACTATTTGGCAATAAGAGTCTGATGAAACTACGTAGCAGAATGGAGTCCAACGGTGGTAGGATGTAGGACCGCAACAGCCAGAGTTTAGCTGGACACTGGTGGTGGCAGAGGTGAAGTAGGTGGAGATGGGGAGGGGGCAGGCAGAATGGCAGAAAAGCAAGAGAAGCTGATTAGCTTTCAAAAGGCAAGTACGAAAATGATTGGGCAGAGTGATGGAGACAGAATTAAGTCTAAAGAATAGACTAGCAGCCCAAACACTCAGGAATGCAAGCAGATGAATGAATACAGAGCGTCTTTATTGAACTTATGCAAAAGCTTCATATGATAGATGGATGTAGCTACCGTGATGTCAGCCGTTGGTTTATGAAGCATTTCCAGGTTCACCAGTTTGGTTGCAAAAAAAAACCTGATGCGACAAAAAAGGGCAGGTCAGGGTGTGAAACCACACACTCATTAGCTAATGAGCATGCACTTTCTTACCATGGATAACCCTCCCTTTTGAAACATCTCCAAGACTCACATAATAGACTTAATTTTTTAATTCAATCTGCCCCAAAAGGACACTGATTAAACCATCAGAAAAGTGTTTACAGAGGTCAAGACAGAAAGCAGTTTTTCCATAGACATCTATTGGACCAAAGTCTTTTTGCAACCACAGCGATCGCCATCTGCTGGCCTTCAGATACAATGCAGATTTGAGGCAACTCAGCACTGGCTTCATTTTTCCCACCCGACCCATCTTTTATGCAGTCTGTGGGTGTTCCCTCGTTTCTTTCACAGCCCATGCTTCTTAGGGTTAATTGGTGATTCTAATGTGAGAATGTGAGTGTGAATGGTTGTCTGTCTCTAGCCCCGTGATGCAGCGACAGCCACCTCTCACCTAATGTCAGCTGGGATTGGCTCCAGGCACCCCACCAGCCCGGTTGGATTACATTAAATCTAAAACTGCTTTGTTAATCATTCACTAAAGTCATTATGAGGAAAAAATGAGGCCCTAGTTTCTGAATTTGTAGAATCTTTTGGGGGTTTTTTTAAACATGACTGTCCAATAATGTGCAACATAAATGTTTGTTTGACATTTTCTGAGCCAAATTATTAATCAATTAATTGAGACAATCTGAAGCATAATCAATAATGAAAATTACTGATTTCTGAAGCTTCAGTTTTAGCTGGGCTTTGCTCGTTTCCATACTAGACTTGAAGTTACGGTGAAACAATCTCATCATTGAAAACGACCACAGTTTTATTAGCAATAATATTATAAGATGCTGACTGGTCGAGTTTCGGTAAAAGGTCATCAGCCTCATAAGATGGTTCCCCGTTTTATTTTGAGAATGCAGTGTGGGTTACCATTTACCTTTAAGATTCCACAGGAAGCAATTTTCAGCATGATTCATAGATATCTCTGGCCCAGAGTCAAGGGTTTTATTTGACACCATAAGGCGTCGAACATCTTATTCTGCCCACTACACATCTCTGAATCTCAGCAGGAGCCGCAGATTGCCGGCCATCACATCCTAGTTATTGCCTGTAAAACATTTTACAGAAATTGTAAGACATTTTCCTGTAATTCACAAAACATTTTCTTTCCTCCATTGGCCCCGACTTCCAGAGTTGTGTAGTTTCTACCCACAGTGTCTGACTGTTGCCGAAGAGCTGCTTGCACCCACTGTTAGTCTGCATGCATCTGGGACCTGCGGACTAACACAATTGCTTTTAACCACAGCAACACTACGAGCCTTAAAGTACAGCTTTGGTTTTAAAAATGTGATTCACACAAACAGAAGATGCAGATTAAGTCTAACGTAACAGTGAGTCACACATTTCTGTTTATTTCATTGTGCTCAATGCAGCATATATGCAAGAAACCTGCTGAATTAATGTAAATGAGCTCCTGTGTTCTCGTTCTTGTGTTGCACTGCCCTCCACAGTCCAGAGCGTGAAACTGAAATTTGGTGAGGGCTGCAGAGACGTTTTATGGGATTTTGAGATGACACTGTATATGTGGTTCTTTTTCAATTAGCTTCTCTAAGAATGAGTCCATCACTTTGTGAATAATCATGTTGGATTAAAGACAACAGCAACAAAATAATTAGTAATCAGCAACTAAACATCAACTTTATAATTGTTTAAAAATGACTTAGCCCATTGTTATAAGAGGGTGATGATATGCAGTTCTGATCTGTCATGAAGTGAGGAATCCAAATGCAATAATCAGAAACCAGCAGGTTAAACTGAAAACTAACCTTTAATCAGGATGTATGCAAACATCCACAGGGGGCAAAAATGAACAGCAAAATCCAAACTTCTTAAGCAAAATAGGGGGAACACGAGGGGAGGTTAACAGAGGACCCGAAAAAGCACAAAGGAAATAGAATATAAACAAGGAATTTAGGAGAAGGGTGCATAGCTGGGGAGCAAGGCACAGCTGAATATATTTAAGGCAATGATACAAAGGAACGTGAACTAAATGCAAGACGCAGGAGAAAAATGACTACCAAAATAAAACAGGATGTGAGAACTAATCATTTGAAACGGTGAGACGCAGAGACAAGAACTTCACAGAATAATCAACACTGAAGGTCCACAGGAAAAACTGAATCTATAATTAGGACTACATTAACTTATATTTTCATATGGCTTTATGAAGGGTTCCTGCAAAGCAGCCTACAATACAAAATGCACACTGGCATTGTGTACTTATCGGAAAGTAAATACTGGTTGGTCTTGTAAGGTTTATTTGTCATCCTTCGCCTGGTTCAAACTATAAATGGTCCATTTTCCTTGTCCGATGGTTTTTACCTTGTTGCTGGCTATTTGAGAGAAGACTTCACCTTCTCTTCCAAAATTTGGAAAATTCCACATTGTCCCCAAGTGTCCCATAGTCCATAATTTTACCAATTTTGGTAATATATAATACACCCTGTGTGAAATTACCATCAATATACCTTTTGATGGTTTACTAATACTTGATGTTATAAAAAAATCTTTTTTTTTTCATTATTCTATTAATATTTCACATATTTAAAACTAACTGGAAAATTCTGGAAAATTTATGGGGAGGAAAAATTATGTTACATAGTTTTTACAGTGTACAACTATTCATAAACCAGCACATGAAAGGTTCAGGTGAACTCGTTCAAATGCAAAGTTAACAGGGAAAATTCACTTTTACAGCGTGCTCTGATTTCCTCCATAAAACTGAGACATCATCACCTTTTATCTTAGCGACCTCGTTCAGCTCCAAGCGGCACGCCTCCTGATGCTTTCACAGCAGCATGTTTTTGGTTTTTTTCCCCAAACCTGGAGGTGTTAAAGCTGAAGGGATCGGATTTTAGATGCGCAGTGATTTAAACAGTGTTAATACACTTACTAGACCTAAAACAATTAGTCAAGCGACAATTAAGTGATATTTGTCTAAGTCAGCAATGCAGGACTCTGGAGAACTTGGCTGCATACTGAGGAGGTGATTCAAGTGTGTTGGATCAGGGGCACATCTAAAACCTGCAGGACACCGGCTTTTGAGGCCTGGATGTGAAGATCCCTGGTCTAGGCTCTCAGAATCTGTCCATTTAAAGATCAAATTTTATTTGTTGTTTTAGTTGTAAGATTGGCTCTTACAGGTGCCATATTTTATGAAATAAACATAATTTTGTATCAAAGAAGAAAATGTTTGCTGAGGTCAAAGATAAATAAAGCAGACGGGGCATCACCTCCCTGAGGTCATTATAATTTGTCATTTTTTTGCCACCAGAGTCGCTGCGCCCTACAGGCTATTCAAAAGAATGTTGGTTTAAGCCTCTTTTCAGACCGTGAAGCTACAATGTAGTCTAAAATTAATTCTTGCTCTTGTGAAACTAAATGTTGCAGCAGCTCCCCATCACAACATTTTTGCCTCTATGTTCAATGCAGCTAAAGTTAAAGTCCTAAATAACCTGCCTAACAAGTCCTCAATTATTCAGCCTCATTTCTGGTTTGTAACCATGTGGTTAAAACCCCTGTGAAACAATAATCCATTAACCTTTTACACAGAGCATAACTGCTAAATGTGTGGCAGATGTTGCGCCTGTCTCTCCCTTTATGCATGTACACCATCACAACATGCCGCCCATTCAGGAAGACATTGTGCCCATTATGTACACAGAGAAAGCTACTTGTAGATGAGACACATGCTACACATTAAACTGGTGGCGGATTATAAGCAACTAATAAGAAAAACACAAGTCTAGTCACAGTGTCAGACAACAGATGCAGTGTCACAGTGCCACTGAGAGAACACCAACTGTGCACCATAATGTCACAGTCATTAAGTCAGCTGTCTGCCACACAAGTCTATTTTGTCAGATCACACTTTAATCTAGCAGGGATCGCCACACTACACAACAGATGAGGTGATGTGCCCCATCACCTTTTTTTTCTTTTTTTAAATTGTACATGTGCCAATTTGAAAGCAGCTACAGTTCAGTTATTCCAGCACCACACAGTCACAAAGAAGCTGTGAATGACCTGCAAACCTCAGGTCAAAAAAGGTGTAAGAATAGAGATGTATATACACACAATTTTTTTTAATGCTGCAGGGAGCAGTGTGTTATGCAATTATTTTAGCCCACACAGCAGAACCGTGTCAATTTATCAGGATTATAGAGGCTAACCTGGTTCAGGATGGGCCTTTGGGGGTAACTTCCACAACAGTAAGTGTGATTGATCAGCCTGCAGTTGATATGTAGGTGGATGTCAGCTGGAAGTCACTGAGATCATATACATATTTGAAGACTGAATTGATGTTTCTTTGCTCAGTTGCTATCATTTTTGCATGCATCATTTGCCTTCAGGGGGCACCAAAACTTTCTCTGCAAGTTCTTCACACTAGTGTTCTTTCAGTTTCCTCCCACAAATTGCCATTTTCAGTATTTATAGTTGAACTAATCTATAGAACTGAACACAAATGTCACAAAACACTATGATAAGTATTTGTTCCCCAATTCCAGGTTTATTCTAGGTAATTTTGACAGTACAACCACTGTGTGAAGTGACTAGCAAACCTCACACTGCCAAAACAAGGCCACACTAAGATTTTAAAAGATTACATTTATTTCAGAAAGGGCAAAACACTTCATAAATAGTGAGCAGCTCATTGGTATAGACCCAAACATTAAGCCAGGACTAATGTGCGCTTGAGAAAACTGGATCAAGACTGACATCTGACTCAGATCCTGGTCCCCCACCAAAAAATGTGACATCAAATGCCAATCTACAGTGTCATTTAAACCAAGCAGCAACATGTGCAGATGACTGTTTAAAAGTCTAGCGCAGTAGCACGTTGGATCCAACTATTGTTTGAGCTCAATCCAGAAAGCACTTAGAATAACTCAAATGTTTGATCAAGTTTCACTCCCCACATCTTACAGCACTCGTTCTAAAAAGCTGGAAAAATCCAAGCAGGTTCACAAGATGGACAGGTTAAGTCAAAAAGACAGTTAAGCTGAATTGAGGGTTTCTGGTAAACCGTGTCACTCTTAACACATGCAGAAGTCTTTTCCCCAAGAGAAGGGTGGTAGGTTTGTTTTTTTTCCCCTCCTTCAACACATCACAATCCATTCCACAATCATTGTTCATAAATGCAGCAATCCTTCTCCAGGTCCAATATGATCAGCCCACATGGTAATCAGACAGCATGGTGATGAGTTGATCTGTGACACATGATAGAACTGATCTCCTAGAGGACCCAGAGAATCTCCCTTATGATTTTGGGTTGGGCAGGGGGCGCCGGAACAGCAGGATGTGCGGCTCTGGATAGGGAAAAGGAAAGGCACATTATCCAGGGGAAACTGTACTTTAATTTATAAAGTTACTTTTAAACTTTATGGAATGTTATGGCCTGCTGTTCATACATTTCTGGCCACCAAATCCAGCAAACCCATGCTAATGCATATTAGCTTCCCTTCACTGGCTCCCAGTTAAGTCTAGAATTGAATGTAAAAATCCATCTTCTAACATACAAAGCCTTCATCAGGCCCCATCTTATCTTTTAGACCTCAGTTCTGCATCACCCCAATTATGTTGCCCTCAGACTGCTGGCTTGCTTGTGGTTCCTAGGATAATTAGGAATAGAATGGGAGGCAGAGATTTCAGGCCCCTCTTCTGTGGAACCAGTGCAGTTTGGATTCTGATACAGACACCCTTTCCATTTTTAAAATTAGGCTTAAAACTTTCCTTTATGAGAAAGCTTAGTTAGGGCTGGCTCAGGTGAGCCAGAACCATCCCTTAGTTATTCTGCACATACATATCAATCTCTGGCTCTCTTCCACAGCACTGTCTCCCTCCCCCCCACTGTCCCTTCCTTAGCCTGGATCTGCCAGAAGGTTATTCCTGTTAAAAAGGGAGCTTTTCTGGTGGGTTCCCTCTGTAATTACTGTATGGTTTTTAACTTTACAACTTGAGCGCCTTGAGACGACTGGTGTGATTTGGCACTATGTAAATAAAATTGAATTGAGTTCATCTGCATCACCTCAAATGTATACATTTAACATCTTCAAAAAAAAAATAAACACCAAGTAATTTAAAGTTAAATTATTTTCCAGTGCTACAAATTAAATGCCACACTACCCTGCCATTTGGCTGGGAAATCATGACAATTTCTTAGTTTTCAAATCTTTAGTGAACCTTAATGTCAGGAGGGGGGAAAAAAATAAAAGTGAAAGTGTTGTTAAAGTCTGACATTTTTGACTTGGGCCTTTTCTGCAAACTGATGACTATGAAAACTTTTACTTCCTATCCTTTAAAACTTGTACTAATGCTTATGTCCCCAGTTGCCACTCAGTATGTGTCAGTATGGTCTTTCTGCAAGACTCATACAAAAAAAAAATAATAATAAATTGTTAAATCCTTCAATTTCAACAAGGGTCACCACACCCATCTACCTGTCGGCACCAACAACTAATTAGGTCAACCTAATTTACAAGCCAATGTACAGAGTAAGAAATTAAGTGTGACATGCTGCAGACATTCTTCAGTAACCCAGTTGTAGATTACCTGGCTGATGGATCATGTAATGCACCCATCCTTGACTCTGTTGGACCCCAAGGTTTCTCCACTCGGTCTCCGACATTAAATGGGTTTTAGGGACACGCTTGGCAAGCTCTTTGGGTAGCATTACGTGCCTGCAGAAAAGAAAATAGGTGTACGGCATAAAAATATTCATGATCTGTCGTGTAACAGAGCTAACGTCATTTTCTGTACAGTCTTCTTTGTAAAACTGCAAAAGTTGAACCGCATATGGTAAATACACGGCATACGTACCTGTACTCGTATTTATCGTCGTCATATTTGTCAGAGTAGTAGATCTGTTTGTGAGACATGGCGGAATCCTGCTGGAAATGTTTTTAAATATTTATTAAAGGATCGGAAATAAAGCAAGTAGCAAAAGGCGTCAGCAACATTTTTTCCAGGAAGGCTACAAGAGTGCGGCTATGCTAGAGCCGTTCAAGCTAGCTCGATAACACGATCTAAGTACAAATATTCGTTCGCATCTCTCAGCTTAAAGTCAAAATACACGTTTTTGTTAATGTCCGATATAACAGTTAAGTTTGGAAAAAATACCTTTTCTTAAACTGTCAAGATTCCCAGAGGGTTAAAACACCAACTATTCCAGTTGTTTAGGTTCCTCGGGCAGCGAGATATTTCCTTTATCTTCGTTTCCCTCTCGAATGTTTGCGAGCCCGCTTTTCACCGTTCAAATAGACCTCGCCTCATCCCATTGGCCAAGTATGGCGGAAGTACTCTTCTCCCATTGGTTGCTTCTATCTGTCGCAGGACATTGCCGTAACTTCTGTTTGACTTCCTAATTGGTCAGCTGAGTCTATATGGAAATCTGGAAAAAAAAACAAAACAAAAACAAAGAAAACATCCGTCTTCCGTCCAAAGTACATCTATAATTCACACTTGACACACTTTGGTGTAATTACATAAACAGTAACAGACCAAGATCAAACTAGTTTTTGCGGTAATGGGTGCAAGTTTCAGAATCAGAATACTTTATTGATTCCAGAGGGAACTTCCTGTTGTAAAAGCAGCATCCGTTTCATATCTATAATGGCTTCGACATTATTTCCTTTTAGTTAAGAGACAGGTGACACCAAGGAGCAGCTACAACTTTTTTCTTTTTTATTTCATTTAAAATTTTTGTTTTGAATTCAATTTGTTTCCAGAATGTGTTTTCTTGTTGTACTTTAGTTTATATTGTTTAAATAAGGTCATTTTATATTAGTTCCAGTATTGTATTAATCATAATTTATTGATGTTCATAGATGATATTGTGATCTGAGTAGGAAGTAGGTGGAAACGAGCCTGGAGAGGTGGAGGTATGCTTTGGAGAAAAGAGGAGTGAAACTCAGTAGAAGCGAGACAGTATACGTGTGTGAAAGAGAGGGAGACAGATGCAACAGTGAAGTAGCAGGGAGCAGAGGTAGTGAAGGTAGATGAGTTTAAAGATCTAGGTTTAACCATCCAAAACAATACGGTGCACAAGACGGGTGAAGAAGAGAGTGTAGGGAGTGGATGGAGACAAGTGTCAGGGGTGATTTGTGACAGCAGGATGGCAGCAAGCAGAGTTTTGGGGTGAGTGATCAGGATGGACAGGATTAGAAATAAGTATACCCAGCTCCGGTTGAGTGGCTTGGAGACAAATCTAGAGAGGCAAGGCTGAGATGGTTTGGACATGTGCAGATATGGAGCTGCCAGGCAGGAGTAACAGAGGAAGACCTCAGAGAAGATTCATGGATCTAGTGAATGTGGACATTCAGACGGTTGGTATGACAGATTCGGATGCTAGGGATAGGGGGACATGAAAGGCCTATGATGCACTGTTGCGAGCAGTGCATCATAGGCAGCACGCCAAAGAAGAGGAATGTTGTTTCTCATGAACATTAGTGTTACTTAATTAGCCTACAAGCCACAGTCCGCTGTTATAATTTCCACACCATTACCATTTTCAACACCCTACATGTGTATATAAAGCCAGATGAAACAAAACACAAACAATCCGTTAACTTCTTACTTCTAAATAAATCTAAAATTGACCTTTGCCCTAAAAACCTCATAAACATGTTGTCTAACCAGGTTATTCCAGAGCATATTATTTTGACCTGCAGTACTTCTGTAAGGATTCTTGGGCTTAAATCTCTCCTACTTATGGGCTTAAAACTTTCCTTTTTAATCAAGCGTAAATCAGGGGCGGATCATGTGCCCCTGAGCCACCCCTTATTCATGCTGCTATAGACCCAGGCTACCCATTATAGTACTCCTCTCCTCTTCTCTCTTTCACTCTCCAGTTATTAATCTATGCCGCCATCATATTATTAACCTTGCACACTCTTTTTCCTCTTGTGTGTTTCTTCTCTGTTCTTTCCTGCATCCTGAGCTGCATGTTTCCATACCCCCCAACCTGCAGAATATTTATTGTTATATTGGCTGCAGTCTCTTTGTGCTCTTCTTTTCTCACCTCACTGTCAGATGGTCACCCTCCAGAGCTTCTTGAGTTTCTTCCTGTTAGTAATCCGTCTTTTTTTTCTGTGTGTGTGTGTGTGTGGGTGGAGGGGGGTCCTTAATACTGTAACGTCAG
>VUQK01005002.1:2208-13164 GCA_015106715.1 Bujurquina vittata | reverse complement strand
TAATTTTTAAAAAAATCATTTATTTTTTTAGGGGAGGCTTTCACTCTGCACTAGCTCAGCCTGTCACCAAAGTAATTAATTTCATTAATCAACAAATTTCCCTTGAGGCATTTAAGATATCACAGCTATGGTGAAACATTTCAGTATTAGCTCATTCCTCATTCGATATCGTTAGCTCTTTTTAACGCTTGTAGCGTGACGTGCAGCGTGCAGATTCATTGAGTTCACAGCTGAGCAGAAAATAGATGCAAATGTTGGGGATCGAGCTTCCTTTGCGCCGCTCTTGAGAAGCTGTCAGAAAGGTAATAGGAAGATGAATGTAAAGCAGTTATTCCTGCTTTCTTCAGCGCTATATCGATCGACACAACAACTGATATCCCATTGCGTTTGCTGCCCTCCTGCCTACCTCTCTGTGTGTCTGTCTGTCTCTGCCACCTGCTACCAAAACAGGGAACAAGATTCTCCATCTGCCCCTGGATCTCTGTCATTCGCTCTCTGCCTTTTGCCTGCTGCTTTATTGCCTTTGTCATCTCTTTCTTTATTTTACACTTTGCTCCCTCTGTCACTTAGCTATCTGTTTTATCAGCGCCGTTTCTCTCTCCTGTCACACACCCACCTTTCTTTTCATTTCTGCTCAGACACACTTACATATTCCCCTCTGTTCCTCGAATGTGAGGAGGTGTCTGCTCCCCCCATATGGCCTGTCAACTTACAGCAGAGAGAGTGTGGGTGGTGTGTTGCATTCTAACCTAGCATAGCGTAAAAAAAAAAAAAATAGAGAGAGGGAGAGAAATCATATGTCAAATGGTGGGAAACCACGCTGTGAAGAAGCACATCTATTTAGAAAACTCACTGCCTTTGAACTTGTGATCACCGTGCAGCCATAAATAATAAAAGGGAAATGTATTTTGTGGAAAATATCTCACTTGCAATCAATTATTTTCTACAATCCAGAGGGAGTCGGTGTTTGAGAAAATGAGCAGGTGGCGCGTGTGCGTGTGTGTGTTATGAAAGATGCGGTAAACAATAGGTAAACTGTAGATGCGTAATCTGCAGTCAGAGATGAGAAAGCCGGGGAGCAGAGGAACAATCCTAATGGATCTTTTTTAATCTGCTTTGTTGTTTGTCTTTCTCCGAAATTCAAAACTGACGACAGCTGCAGCTGCCTGTTTTTTAGAAGAATAAAAGACAGATAGAGAAATACTAGTTTATAGATATATAAATATAAATATATTTGAAGCAGATTGAAAGAAAAAAATCACCCACAGGCCATTTTGAGCAGAAATGCTAACCAGTTGCAGATTGTCAGTTGTGGGAATTCACTTGAGTAAATTTGTAAATCCATACTTTCTGACTTTACTGTTTTAGTTGATTTTGAATTAATGAATTCAATCTTTATTTTGAACATATAATTAACAAATGTTAAGGAATGTAATAAAAACAATAATAAACACAGAAAATATAATGTTTTCCTTTTCAAAAAGGAGTAGGAGGTAGCAAATGCTTATTAATTCTAAACCCTAGTTAACTAATCATATATTTCTGTTCTTCATTATACAGCTCATGGATATCTATAAATAAATAAACATAAAAGCTACTGCCCCCTTGCCATAGACATTTGATTTGGAAGGCAACAGTAACTCAAATAATCGCTTGTTAAAACCAAGTCGTGCAGAAGAGCGTCTCTGAACGCACAACACATCAAACGTTGAAGCAGTGGGCTACAGCAGCCGAAACCACGCCATGTGTCACTTCTGTCAGCTAAGAACAGGAAAATGAGGCTACAGTTCACACGGGCACACCAAAATTAGACAACAGAAATTTCGAAAACTGGTCTGGTGAGTCGTGATTTCTGCTACAACTTTCAGATTGTACGGTCAGTATTTGGCATAAACAACATGAACGCGTGGGTCCATCGTGCCTTGTATCAACAGTTCAAGCTGGTGATGATTGTGTAATAGTGTGGGGATATTTTCTTGGCACACTTTGAGCCCCTTAGTACCACCTGAGCATCATTTGAGCACCACAGCCTACCTGAGCATTGTTGCTGACTATGCCCATCCCGTTATGACCACAGTGTGCCCTGGGTGCTTTCACCAGGATGACGCACTGGTACCAGTGATAAAGTGTCTTTTTTTTAATGCAATCGCAATGGGTTTTTTTGTCTGTCTAAATAGACATGAGTTTTTTCCATTGGCCCTGGGTGGATTAGGTGAAACGATTAAAGCCCAGCGTGCACAGTTACCTGCAGTCAATGCAACCGCTGCTTATGAAGCCAGTCGTTGTTAAAAACACGCTGTTCTTTATCCAGAGCGCAACAACATGCTGTGCCTCTACCTGCATCCAAGACAAACAAGCATTTGTCCATTATCTGTGTTGCACAGCAAACAGGATGGTGGTTGTGTTGGTGGTGATAGTAGTGCAGGATGACACATAGTGAAGTGCTAGTGACAAAACAGTCACATTGAGTGTACCAAGGAGAAAATGGGATGACGCTGATGTGGGTGCCCTGCTACAAGATATCACGGTTTTGTGTTGGCCAAAGCAAAATAGGCATTGCTCTGTTCTGTTGTATTCTAGTGCATTTTTTGTTCTGTTGCATAAATGTGCATTTTCTTAAGCTCAGCTGTTATCAGATAAATAAGTACAGTAGCCTTATCTTATAGCGGAGATATATTGCTGTAAGACAATAAATAAAAGTATGAAGCCATTTCATGCATGGAGGGAGTCTTCTTCCCTGAGCTGAACCTTGTAAGGTTTACTGCCGAGTTCAGCCAGATTATGAATAATGGAGAAAGGTCAGGATAGATTTTTAATGGATTTAGACACCACATGGCCACAGCTGCATCAACAGGGATTTTAGAGTGATCACTTCTGCTACCGAGGGTGGGGTATGTTTTCGCTTGAGCTGTTGCTCCAACAGTTAAAATGAAAGAGTGATTGAACATAAGCATACGCTGCATTCTCCATGCATGGGTTAATCCCACTAATCTGTTTTGTGTATGTAACATGTCATGACCTAATTTTAAGAGTGTCATTTAGTAAATAATCTGCTAAATGACTATTTCACAGAACTCAAATGTGTGCGTGAAGTCTCTTTATGTTCCTTCTATTTTAGTTGCACACAGAAGTGCAAATCTCTTCAGACTCGAGTCTTCCTTTCATGCTTCAGAGTTTTTAAGTTTTAAAGCCCACATGCATGAACAACTCCCATTGCTTTTTTTTCATGATATGAAGAGCTTTGCAGTAATCCTTCTTAATAAGCCCGTTTTATGTGCGTTGCTATTTAGCAGTTCAAAAAAGGGGGTCAGGGTGGGTCCTCCGTCAGTCGTTCCACGTCTGTTGCTGCTCACAAAAGGCGGGTTAGCCACGACTTTCGATTGGTTCTTTTAATGTATAGCAGCGTGGGACATGTAATTTACCAAAAGTGTCAACAGCAACCAAGGCTGAGTCGTGTCCCCCAGTTGACACCAAGTAAACAGTCGCTTAGTTTGCGTGTCCCTGTCCACCCACATAACGCTGATGGAGACTGATGATCACACCCGCGTGTAATTGTTCTGACATCTCGCTGTGACAGATTGTATAGAGAGCAGTAAATTGGGAATGGCTTTAACACTGGTCTAGAAATGAAAAGAGGAAATTAGTTATATTCATCCATTATAGAAGATTCCATATTTCAGCTCACTCCTTGGGATAAATGTGACTTTTAATATTAACTTTTCATTTTTTTTGTAATTCTTTTTTTTTTGAGCATGCGGGGCGATGCAGCTATATTCATTCAGCTCACATTTACCTACAGCTATCCTTTGTACTTGATTTGCATAATTCTAATTAAATGCTCACTCAGAAGCACCCAATCAGGGTGTCAAGTAGAAAGTAGGAGGAAACAAATCCTTTTATATATTAATCTTCTTTACTACAACATTGTCTAGCCTGCCAGGGAAATGAATATTTCACACATCAAAATACACATTTGCATCAGCATGCGGAAATAAATGTATTACTTCCATCATTTTCGATTAGCTCTGCTTTGGGCTGATATTAGACATTTTCCACACTGCATAATGTTTTTGATTCCATACAAGTGCTTGTCCAAGTAAATGCTGATAGCATGTCATAGATGCTTGTTATTGAAACTAACCCAAACATTACACTTTGTTTCATTTTTTTAATTATATTTCATTTATAAAGAATTGGGAAGCTGGCACTGTCAGAAAATACAGTTTATGATTCTCTTTTGCACACCCCATAATTTACAGCAAAGACACTTTTTTCTGCTTTTGGCATTGAGCAGCTGGAAAAATTCAGAAATTAAATTGAGGGCTAATTGATTTTTCTCGCTAATGCCACAATCCACTGACAGCACAGGTTTGGTGCCAGGAAGGGTCCTGATTGATGTGGATGACTCACAAACAAGACATCCAAAAGCTCACAGTTTTTAACAAAGGGCCTGAAACATATCTCCTCAAAAAACTAAAAACTAAAATAACAATACTGTTTGTCCTATATCATATGATTGGAGATAGGGTGTATCTAATGAAGTGACCATAAGTGTGCTGTGTTCAAACTGAGCATGAGAATGGGGAAAGCTGCTGATCTACTGGGACAGCACAAAATTGTAAAATCATTGCCTGGTCTGATGAGTCTTGATTTCTGCTGCAACATTCAGATAGGATGGTCAGAATTTGGTATAAACAGCATGAAAGTATGCACCCACCCTGCCTTGTATCAACAGTTCAAGCTACTGGTGGCGTAATTGTGTGTGGGGATATTTCCTTGGCACACTTTAAGCCTCTGAGTACCAATTGAGCATAATTTAAATGCCACAGTCTACCTGAGCATCGCTGTTCACCATGTTCATCCCCGTTATGTGTACCCATCTTCTGATGGCTGCTTACAGCAGGATAATGCACTACACAAAGCTCAAATCATCTCAAACTGGTTTCTTGAACATACCAATGAGTTCACTGTACTCATATGGCCCCACAGTTGCCAGATCTCATTCCAATAGAGCGCCTATCCCCAGTAACACTGATGATGATGCTGCTGCCATGTCAACATAGACCACAATCTATGAATGTTTCCAGCATCTTGTTGTATCTATGCCACTTTAATATCCTTGTGAGGCAGTTTGCTTAACATACAATATGCTAAAATAATATATACAGTACATCATACACAAACAGTAAAAATCTAAGCTTTCTGCTCTTGTCGCCATAAATGTCACCATGAAGTTTGTTTGGGAAACAACAACAGAAAGACTGAATGACTACATAATACTATAACTAATACTCACTACTGTGGGAAGGCAGTCTTTGCCGAAAAAGAACATCTGAAGCTCAACTTGCTCTATTGTTGATATCGAGTGTCTAAAGTGTGTCATTTCTGTAAAGAATCTGAACAACAGAATACACAAATGAATACAAAATAAAATATATAGAATGGTATGATGTGTGTCCAAGTGAAATGTCAGAAGCACCTTTTAAATTAATGTAATAATGAATTGAGGCCACTGAAAGTTAATACACAATTAAATATCACTGAGCCATGATAGGCCATGGAAGCACAGCTGGGCTATAATTTATTCAGCTCACAGCACATGACAGAACCTGAAGGGATAGTTAAACTCAAATCCAAATTGCCTGTTTTTCTTCTGACCTGTTGTACTATCTCCCCATTTAGATTACTCTATTATGGGTTGCGATATCGGCTGTGGAGAGTTATGCATGCCAACATGGCAACCAAAAGAAGCATGCAGCTCACTAATATTACAAGTCATGTTTGGGGATGCTAATGTTTACATCCTGTCACGCTGTTATGAACACAGCCTCTCGTCATGGGTAGATGCTCACTTCCCGCTATGCACTGATACAAGTGGTGGGTGTAATTGTTCCTACATGAAACTGCCCACAACAAAGTCTGTGGATTTTTTTTTGTTAAGTATAAACCAAGAGAGGGCAGACATTCTTACAGCAAAGGTCTCTGAAGGTGGGTAGCTCACAGCAAAGCGATCTAGATGGATATGTGGCTTGACAGGCCAGGACAGGTATGTGTTGGTTCACTGTCACACCTGTCACAGCTTACTGGGAGGCTTGAACAGAAAAGATCCTCGTTTCAAACTGTGAGTCAGTCTTTATGTACTGTATCAGTGAACAGAGAAATGAACTGAACAGAGGTAAACAGGACACTGTTAAGCAACAAAGAAATGATCCTTAAGCGTGATTTAACTCGCTGACTTAATGTCTTATATTTGGAGCATTGTGTCCGTGGAAACAAAGTAGTTTTTAACAGTGTTACCACTTGAATCATTCATCACGTAATTCAACAGGAACACCTTGCCTTGAGGAGCTATTGACCTCAGTCAACATCATCTTACCATTTATCATAACTACGCATACACATGTAGACACGCACAGGTGCACGCCCTCCATCTTTCTCCTTGTTTAACCCAAAGCCTGCCTCACGTGAACTACAATCCTCTATTATTGCTCTGACACACACACACACACACACACACACACACACACTGACCAGCGTTTGTCCTTCCTCCAGGTGACGATTCTGATCATCCTGGCCTTGGCCTTCCTTGCCTGCATTGTGTTCCTGGTGGTTTATAAAGCCTTCACCTACGACCACGCCTGCCCAGATGGATTCATTTATAAGGTAAGACCCATAAATGTCCAGTGTTCCATTTTATGTCTCAACAACACAACAACACTCAGAGAGGTGGTTAACAGAGCAGCTGGTTTGCACTGTAATGTGGATTCTAGATTAGCTTCTTCAATGCTAAGTAAGCCTGAAGCTAATTCTATTTTTATTATTATTGTTTATGTGTGTGTGTGTGTGTGTGTGTGTGCGCGCGTGTGTGGTCTATCCACCTTAATTCTAATCCCTTAATGCATCATGTGAATATTGGGCCCATGTTCTTTCTGTTTCTTTCATCGAGGGTTAGCAGTATGCTACAATACTGTAGAAGTATGTTACAGTATGTCTTCTCCTGTCTTAGAGATTCTGAGGTAATATATAAAGTGGAAAGACATTTCCACTACTTCCATAGCACTTCACTGAGTTAGCCTTGTCAGATCTCAAAAGAAGACATAGAGTCAAGTTAAAGCCTTAAAGTCCCATATAAGATAATGTAATTTGGTTTGTGATGGCTATCCAGGTGACCTTTTTCTACGTGGCCCTTGATTGAGCTTCTGAAAGTAGGCGACTATGTAGTCAAATGGCCATAATTCCTCAACAGTGAATGCAATGCATTTGTTAAACCCCTTGAATTAAAGCGGAAAGTCTGAACTGCAGTCAGGTCTTGCTGGGATGATTTAAAATCCACTATGGTGTTGAAACTACAAACAAAGTATATATTTATGATTCAAAAAAAAATGAAAAACGTATTTATCTCGTATTCTAACTGCAGGGGAGTAAGCACATAGTTTGACATTTTCAAAGTGCCTGAAAATGTCAGTTTCCCTCTGTGGTGTGACAGTCCATCTATTTTGAAATTTTTTTATTAGGTAATATATCACAGACACAATAAGTTATTACAGTCAAATAACTGGAACTCATCCCCACAGTGCTTGTGAGAGGCAAGGAGTAAGGTGATGGGATGCACAAAATTAGTGAAAAATGTCAATCAAATAGTGACATTGTCAGATTTTTTTTTAATTTTGCTTTGTCAGACCAGTTGATAAAATCAAAAAGATTAAGCAAAAAAAAGCTGCACTGAAGGGTCTTAAGCTTTCCTCAGAGTGTAGTAAGCATCAATTGATCAAAATATTCATACATGGTCAGTTAATTTGTAAGGCACATCAGCAAGGGTTGTACTAACAAAGGAAAGACCCATCTCCAAAACTGTTCTGCTGTTTAGACATTCTAATTAATTATGCACAGTTACATAAATACTCAAAAATACAAGAACACAATAAAAAAAAACAATTGCACTGTGCATAACATAACCTTCAAGTCACAGAGAAAATCAAACCTTTTAGTATTAAAGAAACCACTTAACAATAAGAACAGACTCACTGGTATAATCTGTGTCATTGTTAAGACTTGGGCCCAAAGTGTCTCTCCTCACCTCACAAACCCCACTTAACTTTCTTTTAGTTTGTATAGAAGCGCACAGATCTAAATAAGTAGGACACCAGAAACTGAGTATTAGAACTGATGAAGCTCTGCTCTGTTTTTCAGTTACAAATGTCTTGCTCTAAATTCAATTCTCACAAGGTTCCCAAAACCTCTTTGTTTAACAATGTTCCTTGTTTAGAATCTGGTGGGTGCTTCTTAAAAACTTGTCTCTTATGGACGGTGCCTTCCTGAATGTAGTCATAGGGGGATTGTGGAAGATTTCTTTTAAGTAAATAAAGATTATTTAAGTAATTTAAAATTATTTATGTAGCTGTTTTCAAGAGCAAGGCGAATGCAAATTCCACAACAAGCGCTGATCTGTTGACCTGGAGACAAAAGGAAAAGGAAAATCGGCACACCAAAGACGCTCCTGGAGGAAAAATTTATTAAAGCCTCAAAAAAACGGGAAGTTTCGGGCACAGCTGATCTTCTTCAGACTTAACAATCACAAATACAACAAACATTTATATACCCGCCCACTCATTGTGTGGTCATGTGATTAAGAAGGCCTATTGTCGAAATAAGGAAAGGCATCTAATCACACATTAAAAAATAAATAAATTGGGAGAGTAGTCACAAGTATAAAAGTGAATGAATTGTTGAATTGCCAACATGTTTTGTTCCTGCAGACTTAAATCATCCAATCCAATAAATGACACCAAACAAGAATCAATAAGCAGAATAAGCTGTTTGGCATCAGCAGAGAAGATTTGGCAAATTTTTCATGATCGCAACCCACATACTCAACTCGGTATAAGCTTTATAACCAAGAAGCACCTTTACAACAAAGGAGTAATCAACCAAACACAAATGTCCTTTTTGTGTTAAGTTTATATAACCTCAGATCACCTGGGATTGTGTTTGGGCTTGATTAAACAAGCTGCTTAATCAAAGCGAAACATGAATATTTTTATTTGTAAATCTTTCTTTTTAAAAAAATGTTAAAAATGTGTTAGTGGCTATTGCACCCTCCGTTATTGCTCGTGGATACAAAATCTGGATGTTTTTTTTTCTTGAACCTACTTCTCCAAGTGTCTCATCACTTAAACACTTCAGCTATCCAAGAAGGATATTGATTTTGTAAGAAACTGTCAGCCTTCAGCAAAGTGTTCCTGCCTAAGAGTTTTTGGCATATTTCTTTTTTATCTGCACAGATAGCCAAGTGGAGGAGAAGCTGCTACATTTTTTTAATAGTTAGAATACTGAAAATGCAGAAAATGAGTATGCAGAGAATGTGTATTATTGTTGTTTAAATCAATGTCAGGTGCTGATTTTATTCTGTGGTGTCACGTGTGTTTTGTATTTCTTCATTTTTTCCCTCTGTTTGGTTGTTGCTCTTGTTTTTGAGCATCTATGTGACTGAAAGATATCTCAGCATGTGCAAAATCAATATCTGATCAAATTGCTTTGGAGATGGAACAGCTGTTGCTTTTATTATAGATGTGTGTGCTCGTGCCTCTCAGGTATATATACCCTCTTCAGCTCATTTGTGCTGCATCCTGAAGAAGGCATGAGCTAGTAAAATGTTTTTTAAAGTCCAGCTAAGACATGTCAGCATAATAAGAGGATTTTCTTTCAATTTTTTTCTCTATTGAAGTTTCTCCCTTGGCCGCAGGAGAGGCTAGCGCACACCTCAAACGTTTTTTTCTAAATGAAAGTTTTGTTTTTCTGTCAGTTAAGTAAATGTTTAATTGCTTGTCTTCACTTATTTATTTCCCACTTGTGTTGGCAAATATTTGCTCTGACAAACTGCTGAATCCTGTCCACCCTTCTTTTGTTGCCTTCTCTACCATCCCACCTACACCATATTGCCAAAAGTATTTGCTCGTGTGCTTTCATATGCATATGAATTTGAGTGACATCCTATTCTTAATCCATGTGATGTCGGCCCACCCTTTGCAGCTTTACAGCTTCAGCTCTTAGGGGAAGGATTTCCACAAGGTTTAGAAGTGTGTTTGTGGGATTTTTCTTTTTTTTTTTTTACCAGTCTCCCATTCCATGAAGCTCTCTACACACATGAAGGCCACATGAAGTTTGGGGGATTGTAGTGATTGACTCTGCAGAAAGTTGGCAACCTCTGTGCACTATGTGCCGCAGCATCCGCTGACCACGCTGTGATTTTACATGGCCTACCACTTCGTGGCTGTTGTTCAAAGTCTTTTTCACTTTGTTATAATACCACTAACAGCTGGAAGGGGAAAATTTAGTTGTGAGGAAAATTTTACGACTAGACTTGTTGCACAGTACCACGCTGGAATTCACTGAGATCCTGAGAGCGACCCAGTATTTAACAAATGTTTGTAGAAGCAGTCTGCATGCAGAGGTGCTTGGTTTCATACACCTGTGTGGCCATGAAAGTGATTGGAACACCTGAATTCAGTGATTTGTATTGGTGAGTGAATACTTTTGGCAATATAGTGTATGTGAATCAAGAACTAAAGGTGAGCAGAGACTGCTATTGGAGATTAAAAAAAAAGTTACCCCAGTTTTATTAATATCTGAGGTCATGTTAACTGAAGAAGCTGATGAGGTTTATCTGGCAGGGAATGATTCATCAGTGTATCAATGATTTTGTTATGACCAGTGTAATTTACGCTTTTATTCTTTAACACGGAAGCCAAAACAACACTTAATATAGTCCTCCATCATATGTTAATCAGAAAAATTTGACATGCTGAATATTTTACGGTAATTACTACATCACGACTGACTCCTCATCATTATGGCTGAAGTTATAAAACAAAATATCTTGCACAGCTATCCTCATGCAACAGTCTACTTTTAGGTTTTAGAGTGCATGGACACAGACAACTTCTACTCTCCTGACTT
>VUQK01004999.1:96602-111375 GCA_015106715.1 Bujurquina vittata | reverse complement strand
CTCATTTTCCGAACCTGGCGTGTAGCTTCAATGTGAAGCGCAACATGCGCTAGCTCCGTCCGGTCACCGATCTTGCTTTGCAGGAGCCTCTCTCTCTACCGTGTGGGTTGTCTGGTCCCCCCCTTCCACCCTGGTCTTCCGATTTCCAAGAAAAAATGTTTGCAATCAGGAGCCGCCTCCCAAACTGACCGGAAATGCAAACGTTTCTCGGCTGCATTAAACTTAAAGTAACGAGCTTGTTTTAAAAATGTAAGAAGTAAAAAGTACAGATACTTGTGTAAAAATGTAGGGAGCAAAAGTAAAAAGTAGTCATACAAATAAATACTCAAGTAAAGTACAGATACCAGAAAAATCTACTTAAGTACAGTAAAAAAGTATTTGTACTTCGTTACTGTCCACCTCTGCTTGCGTGTCAAAAACAATTTGTGCATCAATGTAGACTGACTCAGATTGATTGCAACACACTGGGAATCTGTCTGTGTTTAGAAATTAGATGGCACTTATCTACAAACCTTCGCAGATCTGTCTGAGAGTTTTTGCAGACTGCGATTGGTTGGAGACAGGTTGCCTCCCACCTGTGCAATCACCTTGTGATAGAAAGTAGTTGCCCAGAAGTTGAAGGTGTGGCATGCTCATTCCTCTGGGTGACCAGGTGGTTTCTGCAACTACTTGCAATGTGTCTCTGACAGCAAAAAAATTAATTAATTAATTCCATAACTGGGCAACCACCATAATTTTTTTCTAGTTGCAAGGAGGTCCTGTTTTAACTCTAGTGTGATTGAGCCGTTACTCAAAAGGATTTACTTGTCAACTTGGAGTGCTTTGAATTTATCTGTCCCTCAGTTTGTTGTGCTTCTGAATTAGTATTCTTCAATTTGCACACCAGCTGGAAACCACGTGTCTCAGCACCTCAAGCACTCATTATAGTCCCGTAAAGCTGCACAGTTGTTAGTGCAGCTCTTCTAGTCACTGTCTTCTGTCCTATTTTGTGAAAAGCTGTTGATGTTGATAACATAAAATTGCACAGCCAGTCATGGCATTCCTCTGGCAGCACTGCATATGTGTCTTGTATGAGAGATGTGATAACAAGAAATATCTAGTTCAAAAATAAGAAAATGTTTTGATAGTTGTTGTGACTCATTTCTATCACTGAATGGGCAAAATTAAAGGGATATTGGAGGAGGTTTGTGTTAAAAATTCCCAGTATGAAACTGCATTCAGACATGCAAATTTTTGCTATTAAAAAAATATACATTATATATGTTCCATTATTCATGACTAACAGCATGACGCAGAATGCCAACATTTATGTAAAGCATTTTTGTGTTGCAGAACAAATCATTACTGGCATCTGTCCCTTAGAGTCAACATTCTGAGGACTGGTTAGGAACTCTGTGCTGATCAACCCTTCTTGTCCTTTTCAGTGGTGTATTTTTAACAGACTTTCACAGAGATAATCACTAAGTAACGCACATGGGCGTTATCCTTTACGGTATGTGCTTGTGCTTTAAATGCCATGCGATTACTCCTCGCAGCTTTTATAGTGCAGAGCAGATTTAGACGGGAGGATGCAACGGCCTATCAAGTGCTGTGCGGTAGTTTGTTACGCCTGCTGCACATGTGCAAACATCTGCATATCATTGGTGTAGCTCCATTTATCCTCGCAACATTAAATCCATTTACCTCTTGCATGCCACGAGTCTAAATCTAGGGCAGAGTAATTAAATGCCATTCTCTTCCTCCATTAGAGAGATAATTAAGTAGGAAACCAGCACTCGTCTCATCGCTCTTTTATATGGAAGTAAATCGGGGCTGAGTTTGGGTAAAATAGGTGCTACCTTGCCTGAAAATGTCCTTATTATTACAGCCATCTGTAATATCGTCACCTTTGCCTTGCAGCATGTGTTTTCTAGTCTTTCCTACTCCCGCTTTCTCTGTCTTTTTTCTCTTTCTCACCATTTTGATCTAATATGAGCATCAAGTGTGAATACAAGACTTGATTTGCATCAAATGTTAAAAACTTCTAGGTTTTATTGCACCTTTGTTTAAACACATAGCTTTAGGTGCCTGTCAGTGAAAAAAAAAAGACAATCTGTTTCATGTTCTGGAGAAGTAATCTTAATTTGACCCTAATAATTAACACAGTCTGTGACGTTTTCACAGAAGGGTGCCACGCTCTCCACTTTCAGAGTTAGTTGCAATGAAAATTGGGAAAAGAAATGCTAATAAAATTGAGGAGGCGCACAATTGGTGTGAAATCCAAATAAACCTTCTTATTTTAGCACAAGAGTGCTATTCCATTGGGGATTATTGGAGATTAGAAAAACCAGTGAATATAGAGTTGGAACATGCACTGCAATCCTGTTATCTATCTAAAGAAGCATGAAGGTAGTGTAAGATGAGATGAGATCAAGTGATACCCATTTCCAAGATAAATATTCTTTGAACATTCATCCAGGCCAACATGAAAAAAGTAGGATTTTCATTCTATAACAGCGCTAACTTTAGAATTTAGGTTAATGAAAGCATTTTGTTCTGCAAGACCACTTTGATTTAAACATTCCTCTTATAGGACACAAACTCTTTCACTCATTTAAGCTAAAAGCTTCTTTCGGCTGCTCCCTTATTCAAAGGGGTCACCGCAGCGGATGGATCCACATATTTGATTTGGCACCGATTTGTACGTCAGATGCCTTTTCCGATGCAACCCTCCCAGGGGTTTGTGTACTCTAATGCTCCAAATACAAGAAACATGTTGTCGGGGTTTTTTTGTTTGTTTTTGAAAGGTTTCAAAAGTCTTATATTCAAAGACTAGACAATTACGTGCTCATAATATTAGATCAGCCAGTTTGTTAACATGACAGAGACTTTCAGTTTGTCATTGACAGCAGCTGTTTAGTTGATTGTTTGGAGCCTTAATGTTGTGGGGCTGCCTGTTTATATGCATTTCTTATTATTGGAGTTTGATGTTGAGGGAAGTCTTCTCCTTAGATTATAAATATTTGAGAAAAAAAATTCCCAGCAGAAATTTAAATAAATCAGTGACAATCATGTTTGCAGTATATTCAGGTTGGTTGGTTGGATCCATGGATGGGTGGTTTGCAAATTACAGGTTTAAATTAGCAGAAGAATTCAAAGGAAAAGCTCAAAATGAAACAGCTGTCCTCTTACACCCTCAGAGTGAAGAGGAAGGCTCGGTTCCCTCATGGGTCTACCTTAATGACTCTACTTTTACATGAAGGCAGCCAACTTGCTTTTCTCCTCTAAAAGGCAAAAGAATGGCAAGACATGGCATAACATAAGCATGAGACAAGGTATGTTACAAGTATATTGGAGCTGGTGTCTTTTTAAAAGCCTAAAGCTGTCGTCAGCATGCACAATGCTTAGAGACATTCAGGCAGATGCCCCTGCTCAGGCTTGATTGCCTTCACCAAGGCCCATCAGGGATTGCACTTAGCCTAGCTAGAGTTGGCAAAAAAAGACACAGAATCCCAAGTTATTTTTGCTATGCATAGTTCCTCCATTAGGTACAACTGAAATATTGACGCTGCTTGCTCTTTACACTGCTTTTCTCCATGTATCTTGCATACCGAAGGTCAAGAATTAGTTGAACTAGAGTTTTCTTTTAGCCAATAATGGATTTTCCACTTAAAGTAAAAAAAAATGTGACATTGCCTGATAGCTTTTTTTTTTCCCTTTACTGCTTTGACCGACTTGTACTTTGTTTCCAAGCCCAGAAGGGCTTTTACAGAGATATTTTCCACTTTGCAATGGTGACAACAAAAAGACAGAAACTTTCATTTACTGTTTGACGTGAAGGCGCGTTTTGTGTACAGCAGCTTTGCCAAACCACTTCAACAAGTAGATTGCATATGTGATCTTAATAAGGGATGGAATCAACATGGATTTTGTCCATTTTGTGTTTATGCTACAACATTTATTAAAAAACAGAAAACAAAAGCATCAGTGATAACCGCATTTTCTTTCACTCTCATCTGCTCATTTGTTATTACTGGTGTTTTAGGTAATGCCTAATTAAATGGTTAAACTAACGTACAATCAGCCTATGCAGCATTTAATTAGCAATACTCACAAGACAATAAACCTGGAAACATATGTTTTATGAACAGCAGCATATGGAAAGTACCTGACCTGATAATTAGCTTTACACAAAACAAACTTGGAACAGAAAAAATGTAATCCTCCTGCAAACAATTTTCCCTGTGAGGGTGAAATAAGTAGCTTGAACTACCTTAGATAATTCTGCTTGGGGTGTGTGTTTGTTTATGCTCTTATTTTTTGTCTAGCAACAAAAATGAGCAAACCCATTGTTGTATCTACTCATGTCTTATATACCTGCCTTTTTGAAAGCCAAGTGCTGCATGCATATCTTCTCTTAATACTTTGGACATAAAAAATAGCACTTCTCAGCAGGAAAAGATTATGCTGTTTTAGTAATACTTGAGCATAATAAAAGCCAAAATCTAATTCAACCAGAATTACACAATATGGGCCATCTCCACATTACAGCTACACAAGCTTTTATGAAATCCCATTCTAAATCTATAGACATTAATATGGAGTTGCTCCCCCCTTTTGCAGCTATAATAGCATCCACTCTTCTGGGAAGCCTTTCTAATGTACAAGATTTTGGAGTGTGTCTGTGGGAATTTTTGAAGCGCATTTGTGAAGTCAGACATTAATGTAAACCTTGCAGTCTTCCTTCTAGTTTATCCCAGAGGTGTTTGATGAGGTGGAGGTAATGGCTCTGTGTGGGTCAGTGAAGTTCTTCCACATCTAACCATCATCTAACCATGCCTTTATGGATATTGCTTTGTGTACTGGGGCACAGTCACGCTAGACTAGAGAAGGGCCTTCCCCAAACTGGTTTCACAAAGTTAGAAGCACAGAATTGCCCGAAATGCCTTAGTAAGCGGAAACATTAAGATTGCCCCTCACTGGAACTAAGAGGACAATCCCAGAAAGCAACCCCCATAGCATTATCTCTCCTCCACCAAACCTTATAATTGCCACGGTGCAGTCATGCAGGAACCGTTCACCAAACCCAGACTTGTCCATCAGACTGCCACATAAAGAAATGCAATTTAAACCACTCCAGCCAACGTTGGGAATGTTTGCTTGGTGATATGAGGCTTGCGTGAAGCTCCTTGGCTATGGAAACCCACGCCATGAAGCTACTGGAGCACAGTTTTTTAGGGGGCTGATGTTATTCCCAGAGGAAGTTTGGAACAGTTATTGAGTCAGCAGAACACGTATGGGTTGGTTGGGTTTGTGTGTTTGAACAAGTTTCTTTAAAAAGACTTTTTTAAATTCTTTTTATTTGCTCATATTGGTTTATGTTTTGTTTCCCCCCTGTGGTTCTGATCATTTCAGGACAATATAAAACTTAGCATAAAAAGTTAAGAAATTTGGGTTCAATTATTTCTTTGTTGTAACGATGCTTCGTGGCAATAAATCTTATACTGCTGGAAAGCCTGTTTATTTCCCCTTAAATGGAGCCACATTTGCAAGGAAAATGCATTTGTGGGTTGAGCAGCAGAGTTGAGTATGTGGGCTGTACCCATTAAAGACATGCCAAATCTTCTCTGCCCAACAGCTTATTCTTCTACTGACTCCTGTTTTGAGCTCCTGGCAGCTAAGTTTTTCTGTGCAGACGTCGCTCACCATTCGGTTAATTTTTCCTTCCATTCCATTCCTCCTTTTCTTTCTATTTGAAAAAAAAATGCTACACTTAAGACTGTACCTAAGCACTTCAGTCTGCTTTTACTTTGCTGTTTCTGAATTAAGAGAAAATGTTGAGAAATTGAAAGGCTTTTAATGTAAAACAGTGGGAAATGTTGAGGTTGACAGTATCCAAACTGGAACGGTGATTCTGTGGAAAAAAACAAGAGTTGTTGCTGTTGTTGTCATGGAATTAATACTTGTGTAATGTGCTTGAAGCTGCATGCAACAATTATGCCTTTATAAGACATGCAATTGGATGGAAATAATTAGGCAGCAGTCTTTATTTGTTTATGCTCTTCGATTAAGTATTCATTGATTAGAAAATTCTTTTGTTCCAACTGAATTACTGAAAGTCTTGAAAATCTTAATAGATTTTCTGAACAAATAAACATCCATTATTGAGTATCTGCTTTGTTTTTTGTTTTTTTCTCATTTAAAATGTTGTAAATATTATTCCTCTTGTCAGGCTTGCATTTCAAATCCATTCCACATCGACTTACTGTTCATCTGATCCTAATTTTTGACCTGTGGGGTCATTACAAGTCCCCTTTATTGCCCTGCTGCCTACCTCCATATCATTCACCTCCCCTGAAAGTGACCTAACGTTCGTGCATCCACACATGGGAAAGGCAAGATGGCTTTGCAGCCATAATTACTCTGTTCCATATTCATAAGAGAGAGAGAGAGAGAGAGAGTGCCCGGTGTGAAATGTCAGTGTTTTTCCCACAATGCTTTGTCCTGTCCTCAGCCAACTCTAATTGGACTGGTGCAGGTAGCCTAAGCGAATAGGAAGATGGAAGCCAGCCTGGATTGTGGTCAAAGGGGCCTATGGTTGAATTTTATCGCCCCACCGCAGTATCAACACAGAGTCTCACCAGGACAGGATGGCCAATATTCAGCTACCCTGGGGTAATTAAAAATGTCCTCCGTTTAATTTACACCCGGCTGGTGAAGCATGATATCATTATTGGAATGCATTATAATTCAAGGTTATTATGGGCTTTATCTGCTGTGTTTTAGAACAGGCAATTGTAAGATAGTGGAACCTACAGTGCTGCGATACTACCGAGAGAAAAGAAAGGTGCAGCAGTCCTCTGCTCTATGCATTATGTCATCGTTCGTACCCACCCCTGGGATATGACCCAAAACATTTCTACACATCATAAGTTCCAGGCCGTTGGCAATTTTGCAGTGACAGCAGTGTTGTCGAAGCACACCTGGCAGAGAGGTTTGCGTACCTGCTGTACACCAGCATATGTTATATGGTCTGTTTTTTTTAAACACCTATGCCAGGATGTTCTCACCCTCACTGAGAACACAAAGACAACTCAGCAACAGAGCATCGTCCTCCCTGTCACTTTGTTAAGTGGAATGAGACACGGAGCAATATAAGTGTGTATGCGTTTGTTTTAGTGTGCGTGTGTGTGCATGTACAGAATGCAGGAACAGAGGGTAGTAGGTGAACGTCTATTGTTTTACAAATTAGCTGCCAGTCAACCTCCAGATGGCCTTTGGGTGATGCACGTGGGCTGAGTGGCAGGTGCGAGCCATTCGAGAGCTTTGTGGGTGCCCCGTGTTGCTTTTGTCAAAAAAAACAAAACAAGCAAAATTGAGGTTTTGAACGATCGCAGAGGCGTTGGGGTTGCTTTTGAATAGTCACTCTGCCGGCACTTCAACGCACAATGATGCTGTTTTCAAACTACGCTATCTGTATTGTTGTCCTCTCACAAGTGGAGTTGAGCTTGTGGAATCTTGGATAACACCATGATGGTTTTTAGAGGAGGTGTTGAATTGAGTTTTTGACTTTTCGTTGCTGAGAGTTATGTAGCTATTCAGCCTTCTTTATTCCATCTCCCCGTGAAGGCCATTTTAGTCAGACAGTTTCTTCGGATGCAGTACTTTGTCAGTTGCAAATCTCTTTGCGCCATTGCATAACAACGTGCCTAGACTGTATATAATAGATGAACAAAGTCATCATGATATCGCCCGTTGGAACCAGAGTGACCATATTTCCCACATGTGGAGGGGAGGGTCGAGTCTTTAGCTCGTGCTGGCAAGTTTTGTTAGCAATGTGTGTCTATAGGCAAGGTTTATTGAACAGACAGCGATATCTGCTAATTAATGCTGAGCAACAAACAAAACCTTCCATTCACCAAAACTGAAGCACAGACTTTGATATGCTGTAAATACAAATAACAGATTATTTTTAGATAACACCAACATGCTCCAAAATGCACCAACACCACAAGCACATTAGAGAAATGCCTAGCAGACAGCTACGTAGCAGCGTAGTCTCTCACAGTCAACACATGCCTTATAATTCAAGCATTAACTATAATTTAAATAGGGTACGAAGGGGGAAATTATCAACCGAGACCAAAACATGTTTATCTCTGCTCTAAAATTGAGGATTTTGACACCGGAGTCCAGGGGGATTGATTTGCTTTTAGACCAAGCCTCAAGTGGCTGTTTCGAGGAACTGCAGTTTTTCTTTTAGCACTTGTACACTGGCTGCATTTTTCAGCCTGGGAAGTTGCCTCTTGGTCTGTGCGTGCAGTTGGGTAAGTGGGTGCTATCCATACTTAAGTATGTGTGTTCATATAAGCACAGGCAACATAAACATACAACAGTGGTAATGCTTTCTCATTCCTTTCCCATAAGCAATCACCTCAGTCTCTCACTCACTGAGCCATCAGGTTTATCACACACACAGCACAAAATCCTTGGCCCCTTTCTCCCTCAACGAGGTATGATCCATATTTCATACATTGCCTGTAAATCGCTTGGCCAGAACTGTTGTGACAAAGCCCTGGTAGTGGCAGGGGGCAGATTGGCTCTGTGCCTGACGCAGACTGTACCTAGAATACAAACAGCTTCCACAGAAACTGTAAAATGCTGTATATGGGTGTTTTTAGTGTCAATTTTCAAGGTTGAAATGTTCTCTATTACTATTTCATTGCAATCTAGCTTGTTGCAATAGTTTATCATCATACTGGAAAACCAGTGTGTATTCATTGGAACCAATTTGCCCGAGTGCATTAAGACAGGGATTAAAATGTTGAGAAATGGAAAAAGGCATCATCGGGCTTCGTGAAATAGAGCAATCAAACTCCCATTCTGCTGTAAAGCAGTGCTAATTTCACAAGACCTCTCCTCCTTCTGTCTTACATCAAATAACACAGCGTCTGTGCGGTAAGCATTTATAAATGCAACACAGAATCCGGGTAGTGCTTCCCTACAATATGCCAGGATATTTTTAAGTGCATAACCATTAAGTCAAGTCATCCGAGTCTCTGAGTTCCCAGAGTGTTATACTTTGATCCTTTGGCATCAAAGTTTATCACTTCTTCTCCTTTGATGGAGTAACTCAACTGTGTGTTTGTGCATGCGTGAGTGCCTGTGTGTTAATACGTACTGAGTCTTTGATCCTGGATCACCTTGAGGACAGTGGCTGAGGCAGCGCTATGTGGGGACAAAAAAGATATATGCCATAGCCTGCTCTGTAATATACAGTTACAGCCAGCAGCCAGTTTGCTTATCTCAGAGATTGGAAATCTGCAGGAAACTGCTAGCCCGGTTCTGTCAGTTTAAACAAACAAGATATATTGCACAACTACTGAACTTTTAAGGTGCCAGTAGGCAATGCTAAGGAAAGCCAACTGGCTGCTGGCTTCAGCTTCGAGTACATATTGAACCAATACAAGCGTGAGTGGAATTGAATTTCTCATCTAAGTCTTGGCCAAGAAAGTGGATGCGTAAGTGTATTTTTTTAAAATGTTGAACTAAGATCAAATGAAATTGTATTGATCCCCGGAGGGAAAATTCACATGTTACAGCTTTGAGTGGAAGGACAAAAGAAGCACTTTTCAAATTGTGCGTGTATATTTATATATATATAGATAGATATATAGATATAGATATATGATGTTAATTCACCTTTGTTAGATCTTGAATTCTGATGTAAGCATTCCATGGGCATTTTGATGAAGCTGTTTCTAATGGTTAAAATGATGTTGCATGATGTCAGTGCACCCTGTCGGTGCACCCTGCATGATGTCAGTGAATGGTGTGGTATGATCCGTCTTCGTCTGTGAAACAACTACAGACACAGCAGTTTGTGTGAGCTTTACAAAAGAACAAGTTTTTTTTGTAAGAAATCATTTTAAACCACATTGAAGCATTTTTTGTGAAATACTGTAAGAGATTAAATGAATACAAACATGGCCTTCTATCTTTTTATATTTATATACTGAGTCCTGGATGAGAGATTTTACCAAACTAAGGATGGGGCCAAAGTAGTGCAACCCCACAGAGAGCATTTATCTACTCTGTTGGGGGATGGGTTTTATTTTCACTAGGGTACAGTTAGTGCTCTGTTTATAACTTTGATACACAAAAATGGAGATCGTCTCCCTCTTGAACTAATTTATTACGCTTTTTTGCCAAAGCGAGCCAAATCAATTTAAGTCTGCTACTGCTCAAAGTAATGTCTGTAGGCAAGGCTATGCATTTATGCTGAGCTTGGCCTGTGTGTCCACTGTGGCACCTGTTTACTCGTGCATATGGTATGTGTGGAAAGTCAAACAGCTATTATGAAGTATAATGTTAGAAGAATTAGATTAGATTGCACCCTAATCTGAGGATCTTACTACCCCCTTTATAAACATGATTATAAATGTCTCTTTGCTGTGTTGCTAGCAAATGTTCCCGTTCCTTTAGTTAAACATATGTGCGTGTGCATGTGTGTGTATGTGTGTGCGTGTGTGTGTGCATGAGTGTGCGTGCGTGAGTGTGATTCAAAATTCAATATGTGTAAAGAATAAATACCTCTAAAAAGGAAACTTCATATGTGCTCATATTACCATTATTCAGTGTAATTAATGTGTCAATCTAATTAATTAGCTCTCTGATTTGCTTCCCCTCCTGTCCACAGTGTGACCATTTTGCCCCTGTGATAATGTTCTTCTGTAAGTCGCTCCCATCTCTTTACTTTACTTTCATTCATATGATGAACATCACCACAAGGAATGATTTAGCTCCTAAAAGGAATCAGTGATACCAACAATCAGTCTCCTTAAACTCCCATGGTAAACTGCCAAACTTTATATAAACAGTTCTGGCCTCTATGGATAGTTTCTTCCTTCATAAGAACTCTGAGTGGGGTGATTTCTTTCATAACTAATTGAGTTAGGGGCATGGCTATGTTGATTAAAAGGTATCCTAATCCAACTACTACTAGAACTACCACTACTTTGAGTCATTAAACTATACTTTTCACTGCATCTTTGTGATGTTGGTCCCTTTTGAAGCATTTGTAAGGGATTATGTGACTAAGATCATATTATGGTTTGTTGTGTGGTTAAAAACCATCCCAGAGGTTTTATTAGCACTAAATAGCCGATATGTATCTCTGTGTTGCAGTTTATGAGTGCAGCTTGCTAGCCAAGGTAGTATTAGCTTAAATTAGCTCTTCACCCTATCATATAGGCTGCAGTCACACTAGGGAAAACAGTGGTTGGAGACTGCGGCATGACCAAAATTATTGCGCCCACGTGCAATGAACTCGCAATGTCCCTGCCTTTGAAATGCTCACTTTGAAGGTCAGGGACCAAGTCTGAGACCACTTGGTGCATCAAGGCGGTGATTGAGTCAGCTATCAGTCTTTAGTTGAACAGGGTCAAGTTGGCATTTACATACAATCTGTTTGTGCTAATACCACAAATAACTGTGATTAAGTTCAAATCTGTTGCCATCTGTTGCAAATCTGATGCCGTCTACATCAGACATGTACCGCTGCACCGGAGAATCCACACGGCAGGGGTAACTCTCTCAGCCACAGACTAGGTCAGATTTAAATGGGGGAAATTTATAATTTGTGCATTTGTAAACGGGCAGATTCAACTCATTCATTTCATCATTTTCCAGTGGGCATGTGACTTGGGCCTGAAGTAACTTCTGCCTCCAAAAAACCAACATGGTGGCAGCCAAAATCCTAGCATTGAAGCATGACCAGATTATCCAATGGGCAACCTCAGCAAATGGAAACACAGAAAAAAAGGTCCGCACACGAGCAAAGCTCCCGAATAAAATTGTTTAATCAAAACCTTAACAAGAGAGTGAGGTTTTGGGCGTACATTGCCCTTCCTCAGACATAACCTCAGCATATGCCCAGGGGCCCATGAACAACTGGGGGCCCATCGAAGAAGCAACAGTTTCTTAGTAGCTGCTCAAGCTGGACATATATTGAAGTTTCAAAATATGAGGTCCAAAATCACAGAGTGATGTCACAGTGACTATGTTCATCATTTATACTGACTATAGCATGAGCACAGTTCTGCTGGTTTGCCCCTTCCTGTTAAAAGGATGTTCTTCTTCCTCACAGTCACCAAGTGCTTGCTCAAAGGGGACTGCTGGGGTTCTCACTCTAATGTTGTAGGTCTTTGCCTTACAGTATTAAGCACCATGAGATGAGCGGTGCTACATGGATAAAATTTAATTGAACTAAATGGAATAGTTGCTGCTTGCTAACACCAACATTTATCTCTTCATTTAATTGATCTCTTTTTCTGCAAGGCAGTCGTATATTCTTAGTGCTCTACCCCAGAATGGTAGAGAAATAACTTCTAAATGGATCTCGTTTACAGATGTTTCTGGCATGCTGGAATCTGGTTCTGTTACAACGTAACACCATTTCACCATTTCAGGCACCATTTCTCTTCTTCCATCTTTTATCGTTGTTTTCATTTGAATTTAAAGACTACTGGCGTTGCAGTTAACTATATGAATTTCTGCTCCAAAGATGTCATAAAAATGTAAGTTGTAACTTGCACGATTAATGCTTCTGTGCAGAAATCTATTCTGATGACAGATTAATCTCTTACACAGTTTTTATTTGTGAGAAATAAAAGGAGAAGCAGAAAACCGTATGTGCAGAATTATTTTGTGTTCTGCAGAAACATAGTCTTTGGGGATTGTATTGTTCCAAGTGCCTTCACCCCTGGGAACACATTGTAATGTGGGCTTATCTTGATACACGTTTTATATGAAAACCAAAACCAATGTTTGCTGTTCAATCGTTTATTTTTAGCAGATTTCCACTGGAAAAATATCATTAGCATCTTTTCACAACAGCACGCATAACTTCACCGCACAACTTGTTATTTGACAATTTGATACAGGTTTTTTCTTGTCCTGGGCCATGTATTCTCATTTGTGGCATTTTGGAAGTCTATGTCTGCATTTTGTGCATTTATGTCACTCAGCTTAGTTCAGCTCAGCTCAGCTCATCCTGAGCTGTCGTCCAGCTGAGGTTTCAGGCTTCATTCATAAGTCATGTGAGGGGGGTTGCTGCATTTTTAATCTTTCAAACAAACAGCCACGTTTCAATTGCTGCTTGTCAGTTTTGATTTTGTGATTCATTCATTATTAAGGGCGTTAGGCTGCAGTGCAGTGCAATGGATGGATTACTGCACTTTAGCCATGGGTGGGGTATGGCTACGTGTGTGGGAGGAGAAGACAGATGTGCGCTTACACATGTGTGCATGTTTTCATCCCACCAAGGATTCCTTTCTAGTTTGTCTTATCATATAAGGGTTGTTGTAAGGCAACACAGCCACAGTCAGAATACATAAAATGTTTATTTCAGGATGTTTGGCAAAAATTATGTGTTCAGAATAAGTTATCCCAGTAGTTACTGACCAGATTGCCTTGACATTTCCTAATATTTATGGCAGCTTGTTGAACCTGTGCAGGTTCCACCTTTAATAACACTCAATAACACAAAATAGCTCCACAACCATCAAGGATTAATGCCTTCTGATGTTTTTGGTGACCTTTTGGCTTTTCTTTTAGCACCACCATCAAGCCAACATTTCAACAATGTAATGAATAGGTTATTGTGCACTTTCACCTGCAGTAACTTTTTATGGCTTCTTGGGGAAAACAGAAAACATTAGAGAACATATCATCACAATTTCAGGGTTGCATATTTACATAACCCTTTCCAAAGGTGTTAAAAAAAAGAAGAAGAACGCATTTACTGTATATGGAGTTGTGTTTCCTCTGGATTTAAGTACAGAATATTTATTTTCTTTATTTCTGGTTTCTACTATAAAACTTTGGGGACAGAGCTGAATTTTTATCTGCATAAACTCATCAGCTGCCTGTGGAGAATGTGGTCTAAAGTGGCTTTTTAGAGCTTTCTTTTGCTGAGAACACTTGTTGCCTGCATCCAAAAACAGTGAGAGCAGTGACAGGGAACCAGAACAATAAAAGTGGGATCTACACAGCCAATCTGCTGACTAAAGCTTTATGTAAAGCAAAGCAGATTGAGGAAATGATTTGGATTTTGTCATGCTATTTTTCTTTATCATTTTTACATATAACATTTTAGATTACCGCTTGATTAATTTTTTTGCAGTTGATGAGATGTTGTCTACCTACTTCCACAATTACACACTCACTATTTACTTTGTAAATTGCCATGAAAATTACTGTATAAGCTTATGATGATTACATTCCTTTTCCTTCTAGAGCCATCTTATGGACACGTGACATTTTTTCTGCTGCTTAACAATAAGGCTTTAAGCTTTTATGTTGTGTGTGTGTGTTTTACACTGTATCCTCTAGGGGCTACTAGTGGGCCTTTAGATTTTTAGAGGTTATTCCTTCTGCATATGAAAATAACAGTTGAATTTGTAATGAGTTGATGGCTTTGCTAGAAATTAAGTAGCTCAATGCCAGAATACTGTTTGTTCCACTGCTGTCAATATTGTTGTTGATTTCATTTATCCATTAGGGAGCTGGTCATGTGTCTCCTGTGCCAGGCTGCGATGCTCCAAATGCCATGCAGTGCTTTTTTTCCCACTGCCAATCCTCCTTTAAAGCCTGTCACTTCAGACGAGAGGAAGTTTAGAGCTGTTCGTGTGTGGGTGCACGAATGTTGAAACATCACACTCCGGCAGTTTTTTTTTTTTTTTTTTTTTTTTTTTTTTTTTTTTTTATTTTTTCTTTTTTATTTTTTTTTAAA
>VUQK01004999.1:72589-96582 GCA_015106715.1 Bujurquina vittata | reverse complement strand
TTCTTTTTCTTTCTCCTCCCCCCCTGCTTTTTTTTTTTTTTTTTTTTTTTTTTTTTTTTTTAGCCTAATGAAGGAACCTAGAGGAGCTACTCTAAAGAAAGTTGGCTTAACCTTGAAAATAAAACCAGTCATAAGTAGGTATAAAAATAAGCTTTTATGTTTCGTAAACATTTATAGAGAATTTTATAGAAAGTCTAATTTTCAAGCTGTTTGGTTTGACAACACTTCTCATTGTAAAGTGATTCATGTTGAATATGCAAATGAAAATTTTTTTCCCAGCAAAAATGAAATAAGAGCAATTGCGATAACTAATTAACACTTCAATCAAAGAATTTCTGCCTTTTAAAATGCACTTCTTTATGTTCTCGCTCTTGTCACTGCAAATTAAATATTGCTGTGTTGTACACAATGGTGACATTTACGGTGACGTTATATTTCTTGACAAATTAATGGATTCCTAAAAGACATCAGCTGATTAACTAAAACGATTATTTGCAGTGTGCCTCTCATATTTCAGTATCAACACGGTAATAACCGTGTCACTTCGGGCTGCCATTCGTCATACGGAAAATGATGAATGTCTTGTTATGGACTGCTACTCTTCAGTTATGAATCATGAGTTGAGGTTAATAGAGTTAAGAGTTCTTATCCTCCTTTCTCCTGAGTCTCCGCTCTTCTGTGACATTAAGATGTTTTTGCGCTCCATTTGCCCGTGTGCAGGGCAGGCAGAACAGACTTCATCTGTCACAGAGAGACACCGCAGAGAAATCAGAATGTAAAACACTAATTAGCCCTGATCCTGACGAGGGTTCATTACAGAGTCAGCGTGAGACTGCATGCTCCCAAGGTTCTTATTGGTTGGGAAGTTAGGAGCAAAAGACGCAGCATTTCAGAATCGGGCACTGGGTGTGGCGGTGCAGTAGAGGATCAAGTTGTGCAACTGCTACTGTATAATGTGTTTATGTAGTGTACAGGTGGCTTTTTTGCTTACGCGTGAGTGCACGTATGCAAATGAAGGAGCGGTTGGTGTCAGCTGTGCAGATGAGTGAGAACCTCCATCTGCACTATGAATATATCTTATTCACTGTTGAAAGGCTGAGGACCCTGATGGGTTGTTTCAGCCAGATTGCGGATCAAGTGCTCACTCTCCTCTACTGGGCTATAAAGAGAATAAATAGTCTGGATTGTCCACTTTAGCCATAGGGGAGAGAGTGGAATGAACAAGGTGACATATTGGTTGTTTCTGTTCACAATAGTACGCTCTCACATGTGTTCAGAGGGTAGAAAGCACATTTCAGTGTGAATTTCCTTTCTAATCCAAATGGGATTTTACATAATGTATGTAATTTTACTCATTCAGATGTACTTTTCCTTATATTTAAGGAGAGTTTTTTCTATACTCAGTGAGCTTGCTTGCTTGTAGTTTGCTATACTCTTCTCCAAAAAGAAAAGCAAAAAAAGTAAAAATCTCATCTCTTAGAGATTAAAGCCCGAGCAGTATTTCAGATATTAGCCATTTTGCATGTATCGGTATCTGCATTTAAAACAGCCAATAAATGAAATTTTTAAAATATAAAAGAGGCGGGAGAAAAACCTTTAAACCATGTTCATAGTTTATCAGCCAGAGGGTGTGCTACAACTTCCCGACAACCAGCTGACAGAAATCTTTTTATGTTTCATGTGCTAGAAAGAAACAAAAATATAGGCCAATATATCAGATTTTTAAATCACGAAACAGCAGTCTAGTATCGGTCTCAAATAATTCTATAAAGGTTGGGTTTTATTAGAGAACAAAACAAGTAGTTTGGCAGCATCTAAAAGGTCTTTATTAGAGATGTACCAAACAAGGCAAAAATATTTAGACAGCATATGCAGTGAGGCTACAGATGTTATGTTAGCTAATGCAAAACAAAAATCATCATGTAATTTCAGATGAGTATTTTCTGCCAGTCTGTTGCTTGACTCTAGGAGCTGGCATTAATTAGTACTGCTGCAGGATGATTTCTTAAAAAGGCACAATCTCAGTTTTCATTAAGGTGTAAATGACATATATAAAAGGTGAAAACACTGCCCATGATGAGCAAAACAAAACATAACAATTTGAAAATGAAAATATCTTGAAATGTCGTGGCATCTTTCATCAGCAGAAAGATTGACATGAACAGATAATTTAGATGAAATGTCAAAGATGACGTATCTCTTTGTTGACTTGTCAGCTTTTGTTATGTTCTCCTCATAAATGATCAGACTCGCAGCATGAGAATGACAGTCAGTCTATCCTGAGAGCAGACGTGGAAGCGCAGCCACAGCACAGCGTTAACGCTCAGTGTTCTTGGTAAAAATGAAACATCTCTTCATAAATTTTTTTTTAAAAAAGCAGCCAGATGAACCTTAAAATTATTGCATGCAAATTCTGTTTTCACGATGATAAATTTAGGCCAGACTGTGCTCTCATGATGATATACAGTATTTAACAAAGACACAAGATGCTCTGTACCACTACTTCACATTTTACTTATCATCATTTTCACATGGAAAAGTAACACAAAACTACACTTAGGAGAAATTGCTTTGATAAATAGAGATGGGCAGAAAAATTTCAAAGAATTCTTCACTAATGACAATCATGGCTGGTGTTCATCCCTAGTGTCACATAATGTTACATACTTTTAAACCAAGCAACACAAAATTTCCTGCCAAAATAAAAAAAACCTTTATCTTGTTATTTCATATTAGGAAAGCAGAACTGTATGTGGCTTAGCTGAAAAAAGGGTGATATCAGGAACAGCAATGCACTAGTAACACAATAAATTACCTTGCAGTTAAAAAAATGTAAGTTGTTTATTGATTTTCAACACTTCACTCAGTCAAGTCTGTTCACTTTACTTATACGTTTCTGGTAAAGTAGATATGTTTTTGATGAATTCATTTTTTACGTTAAACTAATATTGAGCAACACTTGGTGACAGTGGAAAGGAAAAAGTCTCTTTTAACAGGAAGAAACCTCAGACAGAACCAGGCTCAGCCAGTTGTGGCAGGAGGCTGCCAAAACCGGTTGGGGGGTTAGGAGACAGATATTAATATCTAATGATTAAATGCAGAGTGGTGTATAAACACAGCAAGAGTGAAAAGAGTGCATCATAGGAAACCACCCCACAGCAGCCTAACGAAGGGATGGTCCACGGTCACCTGGTCCAGCCCTCATTATAAGCTATTGTAGTTATAGTTATTATTAAAAGGAAAGTTTTAATCCTAATCTTAAAAATAGAGAGGGTGTCTCTCTCCCGAATCCAAACTGGGAGCTTGTTCTACAGAAGAGGAACCTGAAAGTTGAAGGCTTTGCCTCCCATTCTACTCTTAAGTATCCTAGAAATCACAAGTAATCCAGCAATCTGAAAGCACAGTGCTCTATTGGGGTAATACTGTACATTGAGGTCTTTAAGATAAGATGGGGCCTGATTATTCAATAATGCGAGGAATGTGAGGAGAAGAATTTTAAATTTGATTCTGGGTTTAACAGAGAGCCAATGAAGAGAAACCAATATGGGAGAAATATGCTCCTTCTTTCTAGTCCCTGTTAGTACTCTAGCTCCAGCATTTAGTATTAGCTGAAGGCTTTTTAGGGAGCTTTTAGATAACCTGATGATAATAAATTACAATACTCCAGCATAATCTAAATAAATGCATGGACTTGTTTTTCAGCATCACCTTGAGACAGGTATTGTGTAAATGCAAGGAAAAAGTCCTACATATTTCTTTAATATGTGCATTGAAGGATGTATTCTGGTCAAAGATTCCTTTCAGTGTTACTGGAAGTCAAGGTAATGCCATCCAGAGTATATATCTGGTTAGACACTATGTTTCTAGGACTTGTAGGGCTGAGTACAATAAACTCAGTTTTATCTTAATTTAGAAGCAGAAAATTAGAGGCCATCCAGGCCTTTATGTCTTTAAGAATTCCTTCAGTTTGGCTTCATGGATAGATAAAACTGGGTATCATCTGCATAGCAATGAAAATATATGCTATGCCTTCTAATAATATTGCCTAAGGGAAGCATGTATATTTTAAATAGAATTGGTCCTAGCATGGAAGCCTGTGAAACTTTGTAATTAACCTTAGTGTGTGAATAAGACTCCCCACTGACGTGGCATCTATTAGACAGATATGATTCAAACCACTGCCACGCAGTGCCTTTAATACCTACGGCATGCTCTAATCTCTGTAATAAAATATTATGGTCAACAGTATTGAACGCTGTACTGAGGTCTAGCAGGGCAAGCACAGAGATGAGCCCACTGTAAGAGGGCATAAGAAAATCATTTTTAACCTTCACTAATGCTGTTTCTGTAGTGTACTGTGATGAATTCTGAAACCTGACTGAAACAACATCTCATTTACCTCTGGTGAGATCTTCTATGACAGCTGTTTTACAGATAAATTAACAACTTTCCCACTGAAAAGTAGCAAGAGCAGGATGTGTGGACTATCTTATATACAGTACAGGGCGGCACATAGGTGCAGTGGATAGCACTGTCACCGTACAGGAAGAAGGTTTTGAGTTTGACTGGAGCCTGTGTGTGGTTTGCATGTTCTTCTTGCCCACTGTTCTCCTCCCACTGTAGAAAAGACATGCATATTAATAAAATGTGTGGATATGAGCACGAAAGGATCTCTTTCTGTGTTAGTAGGGTAAGTAATTATGGATGAATTGTTAGTAATACAGGCACTTACAGCATGTGGTACATGAACTGCTGCCTTCTTTTAGAATAGCTTGCAAATACTTATATATTTGTACCACATTCCCTCATTTTAGGAATGACATTTATTCTGTAGCATGAGTAGACCCTGATCCCAGCTGCCTTTCTGTTCCCTCCCTACTCTTGTTCATTTGCCCGTGAAACAAATCCAGCAATAACTGCGCCACCGTGTGTCTCAGATAAGGACTCCTCTTGAATGGGAAAAATACAAAGGGACATCTTGACAAATGCAGCAAACCAAAGCAAAATGAAGCGGTGAAGTGGCTGTGCTCAGTGCTTTCTCAAAACCAACAATGAGTCATACATTGGAAAAGTTTTGCGTCACTTACACTATAGCGCATCAGCGAGATGGCTCCCACTCAGTGAACATGCATCCCTCTTGTCATTTTGGGATATCTCACTGTTGATCCAGAAGGTCAGCAGCAAATGCTGAACGCTTGTGTCAAATCATATTACGGCTTGAGAAGAAACATGATTAAACCGCAGTTTGACTTTGAGTGTTTATTTCTCCTAAGGCCTAGAGACAGTTCCCCCTTCAGAAAACAGAAGAAAAGATTGACAGAACAGGGACTGGAAGCCTTTCTTCACTGTCATTTATATTTGAGTGGGGAGAGATTTCACTCTTTTGAAATTCACTAAATCTGTTTCCATGTGCATAATGCATGGATTTTTTTTTTTTTTTTTAGTTCAGTGGTTTGGCTTCAATAGGCTTTCAGAACCATCAAAACACAGAGGCAGAAGAGGTCACATGCAGTTGCAGGGAAAGTGACGCCACATTATCCCGAGCTGGGCTCAAAAATGCAGTTCTAGGAATAGCAGATACACTGGTAACGCTACTATTACACATCCCTTTTTTTCTCCTTCGTTATTGTTTTTTCCCTCCCATACTTCTTTTTCTCTACTGCTCATTCCCTCACTTTTCCCTCTCTCACATCTCCTCTCCCTGTGACTAAAGGCAGCCCACTCCTCTGCAGTGGCTGCCTGCCTCCCTGATTTGCTCGCTGCTCAGGGAGGATTTGCATAGGCTGGCCCACTTGCCGCTTCACCCCTCCTCCTTCCCCACCCCTCCCCTGTCCTCCCTCCCTCCCTCCGTCCCATCGTCTTCGCTTAGTTTCACCTGAGCCCGCTCCCATCCTCTCTTTCTCTTTCTGCCGTTCTCTTTTTCTCCTGCACCCCCTCTCCCTCCCCCGCAACCTTTCCTCCTGCTCGCTCTCCTCCACTCCTCCATCTTGCTCCCTCCCACCGGTTTCTCATTTTCTCATCCTTTTCTTTCTCGGTGGCTTTTCTCTCTCTTTATCTGTCTGCAAATCTGTCTCTTTCTCTTGTGGAGTGATACAAAGAGCTATCAGTCTGGGTCTCCCTGGGTTAACAAGCCAGACCACTTCACCTCTCCAGGGAAATAAAAAATAAAAGAAGAAAGAGCTGGAGAAAGAGAGGGGTAAAAAAGTCAGACAAATACTGGATCGAAACTTAAGGATGGAAATAAAAAAAAAAACAAGTGGAGATCTTCACCTTGCGTTGGTGTTCTGTAGCTGAACAGTGAGGAAGAAGGGAGTGCATTACCGCTGAGACGATAGAGAGACAGAAAGCTGACAGTTTGTCCGTGCCAGAGTGTGTGGAGCTCCTCATCTTTCTGTCGTTCCCTCCCATCATCTCTCCCTCCTCCTCGGTCTCATAGCTGAGGCTGTGTATTATCTGTGGCTTGACAGAGCGGGGCTGTGCACAGCAGAACGGAGCGGAGCGAATAGGCTGAAGGCTGCAGCACAGGTTGTTCCCCCTCTTGTCACTCACTCTACACCCGCAGGTGAGGAAGGGCGCACGGGGACAAATTCCAGGTGTCTCCCACGAATGAGTGCACGCACAGACTTGCTATTTGCTCCTACACACACACACACACACAAGCAGGCTACCTGGTCATCAAAGGAGCAGCCACGGGGTGATCCTGCCGAGAAAAGAAAGTAAATACATATTGGATTCTGGTTCAAAGAGCCAGCAAGAAAACGAAGAACAGCGGGATATCTGCTGCCTTCCAACCAGTGGAGTCCAAGAGACAAGCCTGAGCTGCATTTTGTTTGGAGGAACTGCTGGATCCTACGTTAACAGGGAGCTTGTGTTGGTTTCTCTTTGCTATGGAGTTTGTTGCTGTATTCTGGCTACGGGAAGGTCACTTTTTCTGAGATCCGCGCACATCTCATTTACTGTCTTTCAAATATCGAGTGGGGGGGGGGGGCGTGAGTCATGCTCCCCAAAGAAAAGCCCCAGGAGGGCCAACTGATCTGGATGTTGCTTCTGGCAGTGGGATGGATGGTGCTGGGTTCTGCCTGGGGCTTTTCGTCCTCATCTTCAGACCTCCATCTCCTATCCCCTACCTCCGGAGCCCCCCCACCCCCTGCCCTGCCCCGACCCGATCACCCGCAGGGCCCTCAGGGGCCCAGGCACCACCAGCCACCTGTGTCCATATATCGCTCCCCGGCTTCACTACGAGCTGGCCACGGTGAGTCCTGTCACCTGTCATCAAGTTTTGCCTCTTGCTTCTATCTCCCTCTCTTCACTGGCTCTCCTTCTTGCTGTCCATTTATCATTATGAATGATCAGAGTGAAAAGGAGCCATCTGTACCCACCTCTCTGTCATTTTTTTTCTCTCTACATAACTAGCTCACTTCCTCCCTCCCACTGTCCCTCCGTTATTGTCTTTCTTCTTCACTCTCCCTCTCACTCATCTTTCCACCACAGCTAACGATAGTTGACAGCAGCTCTGCATCATGGAGCTGTATATCGTCTATGAAATTATAGGTTTAATTGTCAGTGAAAGGCACTGACAAGCAAAACACCCACAGTGACTCTATCAACTGAGGAGCAAGCGGTGACTCTGTCTTACCATGATCCCTGTTGGATTAACACTCTGGTAACTGATGATTGATAGAGAGTAAAAGGCTTGAAGATGGTTCTCCACATGTTTAAAATCCCCTGTTTACCAAGGGGCTTACACTCAGACTTGTTAGGATTCCGTGCATGACGTGCATTTTCTTTTAAAAGTTGAGTTAAAATTTAGGAACCTTTTAGAAACGAACTCATACAGGATTTCATGCATCTAGCGGCAACATGAGCTTCTCTTTGCAGGAGAATGTACACACCCAGGAGGGAAAAGCACTGGTGGTCAAAATGTCTTTTCAATATTGACTTTTGCTTTATAGGTATTTAATGTGATCTGTTTGCACCATCAGCTGCAACCCAGACATCAGTTAGAGGATATTTAGTTTCTCTAATAGTACACGGCTCTGCTTACTGTATTGCCGTGTCGTCATTCATTTAAAGGATTTATACATCTCTCTAGATTTGCTCTCTGTTGTAACAGCCTGGCTTTTCAGTGAAAGGCTGTAAATGACAGCAAATAAACAGTTGATGTGCAGACGTGTAAAACCATGCCTTAAATAAATAATGACTTTTAACTACGTTGACCTCAGAAACAAATGTAAGCAGATATTTTTCACGCTTGAGTCTAATTTTAAAATATATTTGATTGTGTGGCTTTCAGCACTCAAGGCTCCCCTGATGATAAAATGATAACTCATTTTATGTTTTTAGGCGGTTCTAATGATGAAAGGGGGCAGCCAAAAGCTTAATAACAAAACTGAATTGGCAAAAAAAAACCCTTGCCTGCAAACCATGTGTTTACTTTTAAAGCATTTAAAGCTGTTGTTTAAATTAAATGGCTGTGATGAAGATACAGATGATGTCCAGGGAACAAAATCAGCAGGTCAAATGCAAAAAAAAAAGAGACCTGAGCTTCATTTTGCACCGACTGCGTTTGGGATATCCAGTCTGTGCCCTTGTGTCACACTAGATCAATCAATCCCTGCACAGGGGGATCGAATCTGTTTTAAAAATAAATTTGAGCCAGGTCTGTGCTTGACTCCTTTTAACACATCGAGGGCTCATTTTTAGCACGTTGAGGACTATTGGAGCAAATGAGCCTGACAGACCGAGAGGGCTGGAGAGAGAGGATCTGCATTACTAATGTGGAATGTGCAAACCATACAAAGTGCAAGTCTGGGCAGGGACTGGGTGGCAACCATTTAAAAAGCTGTAATAATGATGATGCATTAGAGAATGAGTTAGCAGGAATATTAATTTTTATTTGTTTTAAATTTTTAAACGTCTACACAGGTGATGGTTGAGGAAACTACTGTAGACCACGTGTCTTTCTTTTTTATTGAGCTGCACTTAAAACGTGATTTCAGTTTCATTTATGAATGATTTGTGTTATAACCTTTAAATCTAGTTGGGTGATAAGGACCCTATCGAAATTATATCTACATGTTGTAAGCACTTTAAATTCACTGCTATCCACAATATTTTTATATCCCTCAGTTACAGAATTATATAACTGCATTTGAGTTGGTTCAGATTGGTTCTGGTTGACTTTTGTGTACATTTGCATGCCGAATGTGGTGACTCAGTATAAGGCGAGATAAGAGAGAGGATAAAAATCAAGAGATTATCAGCGTTGTGTGCAAACGTGTGTGTGTGTGTGTGTGTGTGTGCACTGCCGATTTACAATTCAGCAGCAACAGACTGACCCTGGTTTTGGCGTGATTGTAATTACAGATTCTGAGGTAGACTTTGGAAGAAACTATACAGACACAACAGATACATATTAAAGCTCGCTTGTGTGTGCATGCGTACTATATGTGAACGCCTGCTTCTGTGCATGGATGCAAGATTTATGTGCATGCATACTTTATCTATACAGTACATTAATTCTTACACTCTCCGCATACGGTATGTAAACTCTTAATTAGAGGCAGCACATCGAAATGATCCGTAGGGCAAAACAGAGTGGCCATATTAATAAATATGTTTATTTATTTATTTATTTATGCTATTTCTCAACAGCCCTTAATTGCTCACCGGACGGTGCATAGTGATAGGCCACGGTCCTGAAACCATAATAGCTTTTATTTCATTAGACAAGATTGTCACAGTCTCCTAGATGTTTGCAAGATGTTTGAAGATTGTTGGGGGGGGGTATGAGTGAAAACATGGCAGACCAAATTCTCCGGCGATTTTTTTACCATTTTATCCTCAGTGTCACTATCGGTGCTTCTGCCTTGGGATGTGTATTTTTAGTTGTGTGTTCATAAATTGAACTGAGCTGACATAAACAATATTCAGTGTATTTCATGTTCCCTGAAGCAGCTTTTTAGTCAGTGTTCTGATGCTGACAGATGACCTGCTGTATAAATTATTCAGCATATAACTTGGCCCAAAATAACTGCTATATTGCTTACATTATAACATGTAATCATCCCAACAGAGGTGTGTACTCCTGAAGTGTTTCTCTACTTTAGCAAGCATATCTGGCCCAGAGGGGGATTTTTTTTTTCTGATTGTGTATATTGTATTGTGCTTCATATATATAAATATATGAACAGTGGGAGTGCTAAAAGTGATAGTGCAAGCATTATTGTTTTACTAGAAATTGAACACACTTGTTTAAAAGTGAATGAGTCAACTGAATAACAAATGTGAGAGTGGTTTGACCTGTTTTGAAGCTTCGCCCTTAGCACTTAGGAGGAATAATAGCGAGAGGTTGAGAGAGTGTGTGTGTGTGTGTGTGTGTGTGTGCGCGTGTGTGTGGCAGTCGTTTGATGCGGGATCACCTTGAGGAGAGTGGCTGTGGCACCACCACGTAGAATGGCCCTATGCTGTGTTCCAAGTCTCGAGAAGGTTAAAATGGAGAGAGGAACGAAGGCAGATCTGTCATATATATATATTTCTTTCTCTTTTCTGAGGTAAGCTTCAGCTCTGTGGTTTGAATAAAAGCCGCATCAAATCCTTCCTTTCTTTCACAAATTATCAAAGGATTGACATTTTCAGTTTGAGTCTGCTGTTTTTTCTTTCTCGAGCCCTTGACACCGTGTGAAAGAAAAGTGGCGGTATTCGCAGTTCATCTTGACTGAAGAATGGTTTGTTCTTGCTGCTGGGAGTATAATTCTAAAAGAAGAAGCAAAAGAGTCTAATGCAGCCTTTGGATGAAGACTATGATGTGGTAAATATTTCCATAAATATATTATGTGTGCGTTTCAGAGATCTCATGTAAAGTGGGAGGACCACTTTAAGATCAGTAATATGCACTGGAAGCATGCTGAATTATTTATGTTGTAGCTGTATTCTTTGTTCTTGTTACTTTAGGTTTTGAGCTATGCTAGCAGCACAGCCTGAATGGATGGCAATGATGTTCCGTCAGTCCAGCCCTTTGGTCAAGGGTAACATACTTAAAGGAAATAATTGCTTGCGCAGTTTATTGATATTCATTTGCCTAGATACCCGCATAAGTCAAGGCACTCTCATCTCAATAAGCTGTACTTTGTGTTTAGTGGTAATTAACATCTAATATATACGTGGCAGGAAAAATGTTCAAAACTCAAAAATTGTTTTTGATACCACGGAAGCAAAAATTAAAAAAATGACCCATTTATTGCCTCTGCTTTTGTTGATTTTGCACCATATTTTTGTTGCTGATCAAATGGAGTTAAGGTAGACTGCCACTGTTTCTGTCTAGTTGCTGGTGGAATTTTCTCAGCTTCAATCTGGAACCTTAAGAGAAAGACTTTTTAAAAACAAATAATTGTGTTATCCTACTAAATTAACACTGCCTATTTACTTTACAGAAAGGCAGGACTGATACCGCTAGCGCCCACTTTAACATTATTGTTTTATTATTAGGCATAGCCGTTAGCCGCTACCGTAATGATAACAGACGGCTAATGTGGGTAATTGCAAATAGTTAAACGACTAACATTAACGTGTGCTACAGCCAGCTCCAGTTAGCATTTAGAGCTGTTTAAAATTTAAATGTTGTTGAAGTGGGCGCTTTACTGACCTCTTAAATTTGTCATTAAGATGCTTTGCCACATTTGTTGTGCCATTGTTCATGTGTTCAGCTGCTAGTGGCGGGAGGGGTTAGCTGGAGGAGCTGAAGATGGCACTCTTGGTGTCAGTACTGTTGCAAATGAGTAGATAGTGATTTTTAGTGTCAATTAGTATCTGAGTATACTATATATATTTTTTTGACAACCCTACTTGGTACATTATGCTGCATTATACTGAAAACAAAACATGTACTCTTGTTTTCATAATTTTTGTACCAAAAGCCATAATGTGCATTGATAAACTTTATACCTACTAATTGTCAACACATAGCAATGTAACAATGCTATCTTGCTTGCCATGCTATATGCTGACAATTTGCAGGCCATCATTACAACATTGTACATGCTACCATTATATTGCCTGATAAGCACGTTTGCAAAAGTACAGCCGACCTAAACACGGTTGTTAATCTTGCTACGAGTGGAGATGCAATGTGTAACATTTCTTTTTTAATTGTGTATTTACAATAAATATCTAAAGTGTGAGAAATTGCATTGAAATAAAAAATATATATAAACCATGAATGAAGAGTGACTGCTCTAAAACTCTTGGGCTAATGGAAAAATGCCTTTATTGAAAAATGGGAACTGTGACATTGGCACTATTTCCCAAGCGTATATGAAGGGCAATAGCTGAAATGTATTTTTCATATTGTGGCAAGGGCAGAGAAATAAGTGAAAATTGAAATGCCAAAGTATTTGCTTTCCTTCTCAGTAGGTTCAGTAACTTGTGGCGATAGCATGGCAACACACTGGAACACTTTCTGTTGTCACAGCTGAAGTTATGAAAAATGTATTTGACCCTTCAGTCTCCTGTAAAATGTATTGGTCCAGGTGTGGTGGCTGCATAATAACTTGTCCCACATGTAGCATATATATGAATTATTCCAATGAACCTGGAGCACTGTACACTTTGTGTTGCTGTCTACCTTGATGAGGTGCGTCTGTGCTGGATTTATACGGCACATTGGTACATTTAAATGATTTTGCCCTCTGGCTGTTCATGATGGGAGCAAAATTTGAAGAAAAAAATACATTGAAGGAGCAAAATGAATGACAGAGGAGAAGAAACTCCTGTGGATGTTCTGTTTTTCTGTGTGACTCAAGAAAGACACAAGTTAGATTCTCATTTGCAAAGATTTCCTTACTCTTCTTGCTTGGCTTCTCGCCCTCGTTTTACTTTTGTTACTGCTTCCTGTTTTTGCTCTGGACAACAAATCAATAGGAGATGCTGTTTTGGGGGCTTAATTATGTGGTTATTTTGGGGTTTTGCCTTCCTGGCCCCTGTTTTTCTGCCCTCATAAGCTTATGTATTTTATCTTGGAAAAAGACAAGGCCGTTTTTCAGGCTGCCATAGAGGAAGGATGAGGAAAGGAGAGAACAAGCAACGAAATGAAACAAGATGAAGAAGAAAAACAAAAGTGAGCAGACACCATTGAAAACATTAATGAGGTGACAGTGACATAGCAATGCTTCCTCTCCTGCATTTCCTGCAAACTCTGACCTTTATTTCGCTATTTTATGCCTGCTCAGCTCACAACCTCAGTTTCTACCTTCCTCTGCCTGACTTTCTCCTTTCAGCCTTGCCCATATTTCTTTTTTTTTTTCCACCACACATAAACACCTTTTTTTTCCTTCCAGAACTCTTCCTTTCACTATATTTTTCTCTCTAAATCTGCTTGCTCTGCAAATGAACCAGAAAAGTCTATCTTCAGAAATTCATCCTCTGGAAACTCATTGCTTTGCTTTTTCCGCCATATGCGGTCACTCCAGCCTCGGCTTATTAATTATATTTATGCTCTCTAGCTCTTCCAATTATGGTGGTGGCTCTAACAGGAAGTAGTTGAACACATCTCATAATTATCCATCAAATGATTATTCATTTGAGCAAACCCCCACTGACTGCAGCGCTATAGTCGCTGTAACTGAATAATCCATTCAGCAGGAATTGAGCCAAGCGTAGAGAAATTTATATTTAATTCCTTTTTATGTTTTTATAATGTTCGTCCTTCTCTGTATTCATTTTTTTCCTTTAAGAGTTTTAACTATTATTACTCACATCACAAATGTAAATGTAGAATAGTTTTCTTTTTTTTTTGTGACTCTCTTTAGTTTTGAGCCCACAGCCAATTATGTTGAATAACTGTCTTCTTATGTCACATCTGTCTCCATGGAGATGGTGACAGAACCTCCAAAGGTTAGACAGAGTGAAAATTTCCTCCAGAGGTCATGAATCATGTTGGATGTGACCTACAGTGACATCATGAGGTTAAGTAATGGGTTATTGTCAGGACCTCACCACCGTTTAGTGACTTCACCCTGAGCTCGTTATAGTCGTGATGATAACTGGGGGTGACACTTGGAAAAAAATCTTTTCAAGTGCTTCTTTTTCTCATGATGATACACAAATTTGCGCACACCAAATAGCACAAATGGTTCTCGTCACTGAAAACAGCAGAAATTATTAAAGGGATGTGCACTGCAGACTGTGATCTTGAGGGGACCGGTTGAATTATTTATACACATTATAGAAAGGACCATCCTTCCTCACGTTTCTACCTCTCTCTACGATGTGCCGTAGTCAGCAATTAGCATTTCAGCGATTGATTTTTGATTCTCTAAAAGAAGTTATTTGTTCTTTTTTTTTTGGAGCACATTTACAGCTGACAGTTTGTAATGCCAGCTATTTGCATATTCACCTTCAGTTTAATGGGCTGCCTTATTAGTTTATGCGGCTTGCTGTTGTAAGATCTTTAAAAAACTAATCACAATTAATACTTTATTCTCACCGTGAATTTCCATAAGTTGTCCTTGTACAATTGGAAGTATTGGCAGCTGGATTTGCCAGCATGTAACTGTTGTGCTGACTTTAATTAGCAACAATTACTGTAAAAAAAAAAGAAAAAAGAGGTGCTGTGCTGTATAAAATATAAGCTCTACAGTATATTCCTATGAGCTGTGCGGTTGCCACTAAACGTTATTTTAGTGTTCTGCGATCTCTGTTGCTCTAGTTAATTACTGTAAAATATAACTTCGTGTCCTTTAGCCTAAATTCATCCTCTTGTCTTTCTTGTAGTACGATGATAGCACATTAGTCGCGATTCCCCTGCTTCTTGCACTGCATGATTATAGAAATGCTACTACATTCAAAATTTTAACAACTTCCTTGAAGACAAACACTGCCCGGATGTGATTAATCCTTCATTGTAGCCCACAGTTAGCTAAACTTTAACACGACTCTACACATACACTGGAAACCACATCAAACACGCACAAAAATCAGAGTCTAAAGAGAGGATAAAAGTGGAATAACCATCGTTAAAGTAATGATTTAAACATCCCATAAGTTTTTGTGCTCGCCAGAGATTTGGGGGGAAAAAACATATTATGCTGTAAAAATACGGCAGCTTGCTCTTAATGTTTTTTTGCTCAAGGACGAAAGCATTTATAGGATTCAATTATAGTCCCAAAAACAGCACATTATTGTACTAGATTTACTGTATTCTTAGTGTTTTGTTACAGTGTGTTTTCTGTGTGTGCGTAAAACATTAAATGACTGAGTAAATAGGCTGTGCAAGCTCAGATGGTGGCACCCTGTCAAAGGTGATTTTTGTTATTGCTCAGCACTTTAGAGCTGGGACTTGAACGTCTAGACAAACATGTTTTTGCAGACACATACGCAACCAAGAGATAATTCATCCCCTGATAAATATGTTTACAGGCAAGCAAATATAATATTTGTAATCCTCTCCATCTTACCCTGCAAGGTCTGGATAAATATCTCTTGCTCTGCCAGGTTTCCAGTGCAGTATTTCTCATTTATTGTGGTTTATCAGGGCAGAAGGAAAAGAGAAAAAAAATGCATAAAGAGAATGAAGCATGGTGATGTAAACCGTGAACAAGCGAGGGAGATAGAGAACTATTTAGAGAGGGGTGGCAGATAAACTGAGACGAAGATAGAGAGAGTGTACACATGATAGAAAAGAGAGGTGCAGCAGAGAGGCAGGCAGAAAAAGAGAGATTGGGATAGCCTCTCCAACCCACTCTAGTCTAGGCTAAAGTAGCTAATGGGCTTGCCCAGACGTACTGAGTGGATATTGCGTTGGGACTTCCTGCAGTCCCACAGCAAACAGACTACCAGAGTTGGCTAAGAGGGCTGCTGGCCAGCCGGAAACATGATATCATCTCGCTAGCACAACTAATATGGACACACGGCCAGAAAGTGAGAAAGACAGGCAGGCGGGCAAAGCCAGCATGAACCCAGTTCTGATTCTAAGAAGGAACACCTGTAGGCAGAATTGAATGAGCAAGTCGGGTCAGCGGAAGTGCTCTGACGTGCATATGTCGTGTCCTGACACGAACTAATTACACTGTAACTTGCTGAAGGACAGGCGTGTGTGATGAACAACTAGCAGAAAACTTATGTACCCCCACACTTCTCACACTAACATACAAAACTAAAGGAAATTTTCTTTCCATTCTAAAATTCTTCTTTACTGATAAAGAATGACTGTTACAAAGCTTAAGCTTATTTGGAGGACGTGGTCATGGACATAGCTGAGAGACCGGAGGTAAAATTGTAGATTTTACTCTGCATACAGAAGCACACGTGGGCTCGAATTATTGTGTCAGTGCCAGCCCTTTTTCATTTTTACATTCTAATGTTTGCACATACTGTAGGAATAAAGGCTCCATAATGCAGGAAGCACAAAAAGAAAACCTAAAAGTTAGAATTGACACTTCATGCATCTTTTAGTGTTGGCAGAGTACTTTAGAATAAAAAGAGCAAATGTATTTTAGTACCTTTGCTCTAGGATGTATCATCCTCTGGGATGGTACAGTAGGACACTGTATCACACCCAGCACTCTGGAATCGTTAGCACTCTCAGAAGGGCAGCTTCGTGCCTTTGCAGGTCACAAGTTTAAGCGGTGGTCAGAGATCATGAGGTTTTTTTATTTTATTTTTATTTTTTGCCCACTCTTTTACTGTGCTGCAAACTGCCTCTGTGAAACAACTACATGTGGCCTTCCTCTAACTATACTTAGAGCTTAGAATCATAAGTAAAGCTTAGTGCATTTGCATTAAGCGGCACATTTCTTTAATTTTGCTGCAATACCAAATGCAAAGTAAACTGAATTAACATTAAAAGATATGAGTGGGAAAGGAGGCCATCCTCTCCCTCACTCGAGTCTTATAACCGACTTTAAAGCAAGTCTTAACCTGTGATTTATCCTGTTTTACAGGGCGCTTAGTGGATATGGATATTTCATATGGATTCCAAAAGCCCCCCAGGGTACTGTAGATGTAAACAATCTATGTCCCATATTTGTCAAGATGAAGAGTGCAAGGAGCAATTTAGCCTAGCTAGCAGGATGAAACTGCAACCATCCTGCCTGAGTAAGATTGATTAGATGCTCATTACTCCATGCACGCCTGTGTTAGTGCACGCACGTGCGTGTGTGGGTGTGAGGGGAGTTGGGGAGGGTGGGGTGTGGGTGAGTGTGTGAGTGGGTGTTTCCTTGATTTGATTTATCAAGTGTTCAAAAGCAGGCCAAGGGATTAATCACAGCAATGATAGCGTGCCAAGCTATTATCTACATTGCTTTATTTGAAGATGCTGACTCGTACTCGGTACCGACTGTGTGTGTGCGTGAGCCGCTGTTCCTCCGTAACAGGCAGCTTAAAGTGAAGAAGAACTTCCGTGCCCATGTGCTGTATGTGTCTGCGTGGAGGTTAAGTCCTGCATAGAGAAACTGACTTATAGATACAAGCCAGGACTTAGATATTTGCCAGGTCTGCTTTAAAGATGCAGTTTGAAGTGTACAACCAAACAGAGAGGTGTTCTCTCATATACACTTACACCCCTCCCTCTCTCTCTCTCTCTCTCTCTCCCCCTGCCCCATTTAATTGAATGCCTCCTCTTTATGGCTGTCCTCTAGCCAACACATTTGATCTTTACTCCTCTCTTACCCCCTGCCTGCCCTTATCACTGCTGACCACAGCAGATTGTGTTTGTTTTATGGAATTTATGCTAATCCATACTAAGTGCTCACAGGTAAATGTTAATAATACAAGGCAGGTTTGAAAATTCATGGTATCAAACTATCCAGCTTGCTATTTTTCTGCCCACCACCACCTTACAATCTGTTACTGAGATGTCTTGTTATCTTGCTATACTAGCATGCAACAATACTGCATTGTGTTCCTGTAATACAAGTAGAAGAAGCGCTATTCTCATCCTTGGAATAAGCAGTATACAGTACAGATTACATCTGTGAATGCAGCAGATAGAAACAAGCTTATCCCGATACAGTGTTGCTCGCCCATATCCACAGACAAGCGGCCGTGCGCAGCCTGAATGGAACCTAACACGCATGATTTGCCACCGGCGGTAATTCCACAAACCAACATGCCAACTCATTCATTTTCATAAAGAGCCCCTGTTTGCGTTTTATCTCCCTCTGTTGTCCAACCATCATGTTGATTTTTTTCTGCTTATCTCTCAACTAAGTCTCTCATTTTTTATCTCTGCTTCCTTTCGTTCGTTCTATCCATCCTCTCAATCCAAGCTCTTTCTCGCTCTCCATTTTCCCCATCATGCCAAGTTGCAGGCTCGAGCTACTTTGATCCACATTTGCAACAGCGTCTGAGTGAATTAACGCAGTTCTGCCACTGTGTGCAGACATCTAGGACATGCAGCAGAGAAAAACCCAAAAAAAAAAAGAGGCCTTGTTCTGTCTATCTGGCCAAGCCGGAGCAGAGCTTATCGGGCTCTACTAGAGGATATTCACCCCGCTCCAGTGCAAGAGTGTACATATCAGTGCGAGTCCAGGCAATGTAGTCCCAGTTTTCAAATGTCAAATGTTTATGTATGTGTGTTTGTGTGTACGTTTAAAGCTGGAATAATACTGTAGAATTAATGCTTCAGCTGACCTTGTTGTGGGTGTGTAAAAGTCCGCTCTGCTTCACTGGTTTTACAAAAACCCAAATATGTCTTTAATACCAGGAATAACTTTATTGACTCCAGTACTGTTATCAGTTATGCATGCATGGTCCTGTGCAATGCTTAATTCAAATCTTTTTCACATCAGTTTTAGCCCTTTATCCTCACAAGTCAGGGTTTACCAGAGAACTGCATCCACATTATTAGCCCCTGTATCATCTAACTTTATTATTTTTCCTCATAGGAACCATTTAATTATGGTGACTAATCCCAGGCAGTGCTTCCAAGAGAAAAAAAAAACAGAACAAAACCCAAAACATCTTTTATACCTTTTCCAGGTGGAAGTGATGAGCGAACAGTGGTGATTATTGGAGTTGGCATTGACCGCAGAATCAATCCTGAAGTGCTGTATTGATCCTTATTGCAGCTGTTGATGAAGTGAAGAGGCTCATTGTGCCAATCACTGGACAATGATTCAGTGAGCTGATGGGTTTTTACTGAGGGGTTAAGACTGCTGTCCAGTGGGCTTTGTTAAAGTTCAAACCTTTGCTATTGATTTGGCTCAACATTATGGCCGAGATCCCTCCTCGGCATTATGGTATTTACCTTGGTGTGAGTGGGTATTTATATGTTGTATTTGTTATCTTCAGATACTGTGAGCCTTTTTAGAGATTGGCTCAGGTTTCCTGCTCTGGTTGTGGCAATGTTACACACAGATGATTGTTGTCTTTTAAAAGAGATAAAGCCCACATGCAGTGGTTGGAGGGAAAGTGAAGAAGTTGTGGTGTGTGTTAAAGAAATTAACTTCACATTTTAAAAAAATTAATTTATTTAGGCAGTGTGTTTAAATGTCACACCAGTGGGTTCTTTACAAGTGTCCATCTGTATGTGATGTTGTTGTTCTTCTTTTAAATTGGAAGCACTTGATTCCTGTCACAACTTTTACTTCAACTTGTTATTAATTGATGCCAGTACCAGTGGATATAATATTTATGATAGTACAATATAATTTAAAAGATAGCCAGATGTGATTAGGAAAAAAATATCTTTTCTTTTTACAACTTAGCAACTCTGGTTAGTTCTGGTTTCCAGGAAGTTTGTGTCTAGATGGGAACTGGCTAGCTTGGTGCCCGCAGCCCACTCTCCTGTCTCGTGGAATACTGTCAGCCCTCTGTTTTCAGCTGCCTCCAACTGTGTGTGTCCATGTGTATCCTGTATTTGTCTGTAGGTGTGTTTGCCCTCTGTATCTTTTCACAATGCTGCATCACTGTAGTTTCGCCAGCAGCTATCCTCCTGCCATGCAAAATGCACCTCAATGTGGATCCACTTCAGAGCTTCTCCACATACACATCCATGAGGCAGTGTTTTTTCTCTTACAAATATCTGTTTGCACTGCACTGACCTACGCTAAACAACTTGGGCATCAAGAAAAAAAAACAATGGGTCTAAATATATTCAGTGATGTCTCACTTAAACATCAGTCCCAAAGCAAATTAGAGGTCTGAGTATAGTGACACTGATTTAAAAAAGGAAAGTAAACAACTGACTGTTTTCCAGCACAACAAGTCTGTAAACACTGACAGCCGGATCACAAGAGGATGAATTTATTCTGATCCTGCTGAGGATCATCATAACAGACATTTAAAAAAAAACAACCAAACAAAAAAAGAGACATGAGTAGCCACTGATTAGAGCTGCCATTCAGCTCTGTAAAGAAAACAGCAAATCTATGTGTGTTTTTTATACACTGGATATTTCTCACTTTAATAGAGACGAGCTTCACCAATCAGTTATTGGTGCAGAGTAGCTTTCTGCTTTGATGCTACACACAATCAAGGCGCGTAGGTGAATAAATGGATGTGTTTATATGTGTGGGGTGGTACAGTATGCTTCTGTTTCCACCTAGAGTTGAAGGATATATCAAATTCACACGCTTTACCACATTAAAGTCGTTTGATTTCCAAACTTTTTGCAGAAGAAAAAAAAACCTTCAGGGTGTCTGCTTAAACAGGATTAGTCAATATTATGCACAGTAAAAGCAAAGATACTTCCACGTAATTTGTGTTCAGGATTGCTGTCAAGTTCTTGAAGAGAAATGAGCGTACGCTGTAGGAGATAGCAACAGCTTTCCACAATTTGTTGCTGTAACCCTGTGATTTTCATATAACAGCACAGTGAAGGGAAAGAGCGACAGAAACAAGACACAAAAAAGATTTCTGGCACCGCTCAGAACCTCTCTTTGAACCACTGGGACATTCATGTTCCCTTTTTTTTGTTTTCCTTTTTTGATTTTTGTTTTTCTGTTGGCAGCTTTGCATCTTCCAAAATGCTTGGGTGAGATACTAGTGAAAGAAAAACGGAACAAGGAGACTGGACAGACAGTTTTCTATCCAAAACCATTAGACTTAAACCTCATAGGAGACACTTCACTCTCCATACAGTTGCCACACATTAACGCACACCTGCCGACAATCATCCATTTTATTGGCACTCACGTTCAACTGGTATTCATTTATCATGAATATGATGCAGAGCAGTGACCATTAAAGTGTCTCCAGTTGTCTAGTTAGAGCTCTATGAACAGGAAGCAAAGAGCCTATCACTTTGTCTTTTCATCTTCCTACTGCTCTCAAATGGAGTGGAGACATTCAATTTAAAGTCTAAGGCCTTGTAGGAGCCAGTGACTTTCATTAACTCTATCCCTCTGAAGTAGCTGAAGGAGAGGTACAGCATCAAAGAACTTTAATTATCCTGGCCTGCAGTGAGAGACAAAGTGATATAACTGAGGCAGAGAAAAAAAAGAAAGATACAGAGAAAAAGAGCCAGAAAAACTAAAGAGGCCAAAAAGTATGGATCATCTCATAATATTGACTGAGTTCCTTTATTCCGGGAATATTTTTTCATTGTTAAAACCTCAGGGTTTTAAGTAGCTTCCTTGCATTCATTATCTGGTATTTGACTGGTTTGTGGAGCCCTGCTGTGGGATGCAGTCAGGAAATAATGGCCAAATCTAGCTGCATTATCATTTTATTTTGATCTGATCTTCACCCTGCACTGAAATCTTCAAAATGGTAAACTGCAGTATGTTTGCACAACTGTGTGTAGAAACAAGAAATCTTGGCAGGACCAGAATGACAAAGAAAAGGTGTGAATTTTACGGGGATGGATTGCTTTCCATCCCCAGAAAAAAAAGGAGTACATTTCTCCATTTTTTTTTTTTTTTTTTGAGTGGGCCAGCCAAGAGTGATAGTGGGACAGACATTCAGACAAAGTGGTGGAGCGGAGGGCGGTCTGTTGGGAGCTTGGCGGTAAAGGTCAGGGACGGGGAGATGGCTCTAGCGCACGGACATAATTGGCTAGGCAGAGAGCCAGTTCAACACACACATCCCCACAAAGGTTGGAGACAGTGGCCTGTTGAGGGAATTGGAGCCTACTGAGGGAATGAGAACCACCTGAGAGAAATGTGTAAAAGTCTTGACAAAGATTGTTTGGTTCTTCATCCGTCATCCTTTTTTTCTCTTTCTGCAACTCCTGGAGATCCCTGCTGCAAGCTTTGTGGCTTTGCTCTCTTTCCCTCATTTTTGTCTCTCTCGTCACATTCTCTCCCAAGCTCCCTATCCGCACTTGCCTGTGCTTTTCATATCCAAATCAGTTTTTGAGGTTCCTCTCTCAACCATATTTCACTGCCGTCATCGAAACTTTAATGCAATTGACTCTCTTCTCTCAATCGCCTCCTCTGTCCTGGAGTGGCTGCAGACTTCCAGCAGGCTGGTTCTAACAGAATACCAATGCTCTTAAATGAGCACCAAGTAAAATCCTAATCTGCAGTATGTGTGTGCTTTTTGATAGAATCAGAAAGTCCTCCATAAAGGGGGCAATTCATCATTTATGGGGTTATTCTTTTTCATATATGACATGATTGTTTTATCAAGGACTTCCAGGAAGGTGTCTGCTGTCCCTTCTGGCGCTGCTCAGGTGGCATTGATAGCTTTAGCTGGGCTCATTTGCAATACAATGAGACCTAATAAAACCTAGATAGGGAGCTGTGACTTAAGCCATGACTACCTCTACCACTGGTGCACTCCTGCCTCAGGGGTTTCCGCTTTTAGGTCGTGTGCGTTCACATACCGTACAGGCACATATATAGAAAGACACATACTCAGCCGCAAAGTTTGGTTGTGTTTTGCATGTTAATGAACTCCTCAATGCCAGTGCAAAGAGAAATGGAGTAGGCAGAGAGAGATTAGGGTTAAGGGCACTGTGTTAGATGCCTATCATCAAAGAGAATTAAAATCTTGTAATAGACGTAAAAAGCACCCTTGGGCAGTAAAAAGGGGGAATGATTTGGCAGAGGGCAATGCAAAGCAAAGAGTGTACTCGGGATATATACCAGTAGACAGGCTTTGCTTTGGGGACGGTGGGGAGGTTTTTCCAATCAAACTATCCACAGGCATTGATTCAATGTGACTGCTGTAAGTGGTTGTAAGTGAGAAAATAGTCAAACACTCATTGGCTTGTACTTAGAGATAGCTCTCTTAGGCTTGCACAAGTTGATAGACTGTCAGCACTCGGACTCAGCACATGGTCATTTCTGCACCCAAGGGTGCATTAATGGGTCCCTCCTTCCTTCGTAGTGTGGTGGAAGCTGAATAACAGTGATATGAAGGTGTAGTGAGCTTTTTCCGGGCCGTTCAGCCACCAGTTACTGAGCAGCGTTCATTCATCGGTCTGTGTATGCTGATGCAGGTTTTTTTTAAAACAAATCTTTTTATTTTAGTCAAGCTGAAATCTTCAATCATAAAGACAGAACCAAAATGTGAAACTGAAAACACCTCTGTTTTCATCCCGTCCCCTCCACTGTCACTTTTTCTGGTAAAAATGCCCTAGATGGAACAGACAAAGAGGCAAAGCAAGATAGCGGTGCTGCTTAGCCCCTCCCTGCCTGTCACCTTTCTCGTGGGATCTCTTTTTGCATCAGCGTAATGTTTTATTGATTTATCGGCAGCGTGAGAATGATCCATTTATCCCTGTCTTGGAGAGAAATATGAGTGTTGTTGATGTGTTCTGGCTGAATAATCCTGGTATTAATCGAAGCCAAGGAGTGTCAAGACGAGGTGATTGGGCTGTTTGAGGGCTGTAGTTGGAGTGGCATTTGAATGAGGTGGCTTGGCATGGGGATGGAGACTAGGGCTTAACAGGGAAGCCACGATTCATCACACTGGGACAGCCGAACAAAAAGAGGAAGAGTCAAAAACATCCGTTTGTAGCCTATTAGCGCGAGCTTTGAGAGAATTTCAGTGCTATGAAGGATTGTTCCATTTGTAAACATTGAGCAATACAAAATGATTTGGGGGGG
>VUQK01004999.1:53607-72569 GCA_015106715.1 Bujurquina vittata | reverse complement strand
TGTGTTGGGGAGGGGGAGGGGAGGGGGGGGGGGGGGGGGGGGGGGGGGGGGGGGGGGGGGTTGGTGTCACCTCCCTGCGGTTCTGTGGTTGAGGACGAGTTAAATGTGGCATTTCAGGGAGCCCTAAGTGAAATCTAATATGGCGTTTGTTTAATTAAAACCCAGGCAGTGTTTTGGGGGCAGCAGATTAGTACTAAAAGATCCAATTAAAGTGTTTGGTGAGAGAGGAGCACTGGAGCCTGTTGGGTTTCCTCTCTGATAAGTGAAATACCTTGCAGCCAAACCTGATAGTGCTGATAGCATATAATGAGAAAGGACCCTTAGAGTTACAAAGAGCTACAGCAAGCCGCTAAGTACAGCTCCTTCTGTTCATACTCCCTGACTCCCCTGCCCTACTTTCATCCAGATACACATCCTTGCGGTGTTATCTCTTAGCACAATCAGTATCCAAAAGCGAAATTTTCAGGAGCACTGTGGCGTCCCTCTTTTTTTCCAACGAAGCCGGATTTGTTCACGTTCTGCTGAAAGATGCGGGAAAACAAACTGTGATAAAGGGAGAGAAGATTCTTCTTTGGAGTTTTGTTTGTTAGCCTAATCTCTCCCACTTGGTTTTGCAAGCTCAGATAAGTGTCTAAATCTTTTATTAGATTCTGAGGATGCCAGAACAACTGCAGTCTTGATGGGATAAAATGGGGACATTTAGCATACAACTAATGTTTCTTTTTTCTTTCTTTGTTTCTTTTTTGTACCAGTACTGCTGGTGCAAATGATTCCCAATGAGAAACAGGTCTTTTTTTCAGCCATTTTTGCTTACAAATGCAGCTGGCCAGAACACGCAGGACAGTTAGTCATGGGAGGCGTGTGCAGAGAACATTTGTGTGTGAAAATATCGCAATGGGTAATGGGATGTGAGGCTTCATATATTCCCATTTCTCCATGCTTTTTTCTGTCAGCCTGGCACATTAACAGTTATTTCAACGCTAGCCCTCTGACTCCTGCCACCCTTAGTTACTATGCTGGAACCACATATCTCGCCTCACCGGCCCCTTCATCTCACCACAATAGAGCACTCCGAAGCAGCCATTAGTGAAGCAATCAGCATAGTGCAATGTAAATATTTGCCTAGGGCTATTTCATAAGGACCCACAGCCAACTGAATAAGTATGAGAGTCTCTGGATGAAATTTATACTTGAAACCCGCATATGCAAACATGCACCAGCATGCATGCACCTATATATCCATACACAGCCACAGAGATAATGTTAAGTCACCGGCGCTCACCCACGCGAGCGTTTTTTCCTTTCTCTGTCTAAGCTGCGCTTCTTCGCAACAGTGTGAATGCCTCTCTGCCATCAGTCTGAAGAACTTCTATTGTACTCGCTGGCAGGGTGCTTGTGGTGCACTAGATGGAACAAAATAAAAGTTTAAAGTGATCAAGGTAATGTGAAATTTGACAGAGCAAAACGTTCTCCCTGAGACAGCTTTGATGTTCTCACTTTGTTTCAATGTTTGATGTCAGGATTGCTCGTTGAGTGGATGTATACATGCGCTGTTATGGCAGAAAGATGCCTCCCAGTCCTATCTTTCATCCCTCCTCACTCTCTTGACATCGTTTTCATTTAAAATTCCATTATTGTCATATCCTGGATTTTTCTTTCTTTCTTTTTGGGAACAGAATGCGTTTTGAAATAACGAGTAGAATTTTAGTCTTGTACATCAGAGTGATTCTACACTAATGGTCAGTGCTGCAACCAATCTTTTCATCAGATTTCATTTGTGCTTCACTTGCCATTGTGAAGAACAAATGAACTTCTTAAAGGATTTGTAAAAAGAGAGGCAATAGTCAGGGTAACAAGCAACCATTCCTTACCAACTTCAAGTGTTGGTAGCCCCAGTACATCTGTACATCTGTACAATCACAGCCTATTACCTCACACTGCTCCTTTGAACCAGACCTCTCACTGAGGATCTGCAACCTCCTAGCTGGAGCTCAGGGTCGGATGCAACGATAGGATGAGGTGTAGCCAGGTTGTGCGCAAGATAAGAAAGGCTTTCATAAACTTTGATTTTCAAATGTGCACAAGAAGAGCTGCAGAGTGAGTTTTTTTTTTCTCCCGTGTTCTCATTCCGTGTTGCTACACGATGCTCTGGGTTCTGGTGAGAAGGGATGGACTCACAGGAGCTGCAGTGATGCATTATTCTTTAATCCGTTTTTTCTAGAGTCCTCCAATAAATGGTTAGGCTGCAGATCACATTAAGTGTATTATTTTTCTACTGTTGCAGCATACTAGGCTACCTCAAGGTGAGCTGCCCACTTTATGTAATGTAGAACATATGTCTTTTGTCCATAGCTTCAAACAGGAGCCTGCTATTGGAACCTCCTGTTAGGCGGTCTGACCTACATACAAAGCAATAAAAGTAATGCTTTATATACACAAATAAAGCTGCAGCAAAAGTTCAAACATATTGGATGGTCTTCTGGCATTGTCTGTTCTGTTATTTGTGCCTCTTTTGGCACAAAACACCCCTATCAGTATTCATATCCAGTGTTGCAGAAAAAGGAAGTCAGATCCTGATAGGCTGTGTGTGACTGTGGCACCTGTTGCCCTATTGGCTCAGCCCATGGATTGATGTCTTCCCTTTGATGAAACAAGTGCTCATGTCTAGACTATACAATAGGCTCTGTCACCTTGCCTTTTTTACTGCAACATATTTAAAGGGTGTAGGTCACTGAGCGTTTACAGTTTTTTTTCTTTCTTTTTAACAAAATGGATTGTGTGCCTATAGGTAGGTCTCCGTGTAACAGGAGTAGCAATATGTTTTAATGAGCTTGACTCCCCAGGGCAGTGGAATAAATTTCTCAATTTGGCATGGAAGTGAAAAAAAAACAATAGAAACCCCATGCTTTGTGCTGATCTATTGTCCCACGGCAAGGAGAGAAAAAATCTGTTCAATGAAGATATGCCAAAATATATTTGAATGATGCCTTTTTGGTTTCTGTTTTGTCAAAGGTAGCTCAGGGGCCCTGCTGGCTGAGACTTTGTCTTTCCTGTTCATGTGTTCATTTTTGTGCGTGCGATATGAGCCAAGATGTGTGTGAGCCTGGGCAGAAGGATTGAAGTGAGCTTTGTACAGAGATTTTGCCTATAGACCCTGTCCCCGTTACTATGCTGCTGCAACAATTCCCCCATCAATTTGACTCACACAGAGTGGCAGATTTCTTCTGCCTTTCATGAGCTGTTGAAAGCCACCAACGCTTGCTTTAAATTTCTTGTCAGTTCAGCTAAGTACATCTTCAAAGGCAGAAACTGGGACCGGGTGGTATGGGTGGGGTTGAGGTATATGAACGAAGGACTGAAAGAAGAACAGGGCAGAAGAAAAGGAAGGAAAAAAGCTGGGATAGGAACACTTGGTAGCTTAGCTTCTCAGTGTATATCTACTCTTAAATTGAAATCTGCACATCAGAAAAAGGTAAGCATACTTTAGACATGTTGTGGAAATGATGATGAGGCTGGGTTTGCAGTTGTGTAGATGTAATTGTTCAGGAGATGCAAGATCAACTTGTAATCAGGGCAATGGCGGTGAACTGGTTTTATTTGATGTGAAGAACCTTGTGTTTTGTATCTTAAAAGGCACTATGTTAATAAATGTATTTACTAACTAACTTACATATTACAGCAGACATAGTCATTCAAGATTTTTACCCCGCAGCCCAAAAAGGCTGATGGGATATCGTTGTGGCCAACTTTGTGAACATGATAGCTCAAAAATGATGTGAACTAGGATGTTCAACTTGATACCATAGATGCATCAACTAAAAATCTCAGACAAGTTAGTTCTTACCATAATAATGCCAATCACAGAAAGTGACAGTATTCTCAGTGGTTTATATTTATTATGATTTTAGCATTTCTTCCTTAGCCATTTGAATTTGAATTGATGTGGTGAATAAAGTCACTAAGGCTCATATGCACCCCATTAAGATCTACTGAGACCTGGTAATTATGTGCTTTAGGACTTGTTCTTCCAGCAGTAAAGATTCTAATGCCAGGAGGCTGGGGGGTAGCACTGGCTGCCGACAGTATTTTTAAGTCCTTCTCTTACACAAAGTTTCATACCCCTTCCTACATCTACTCGCCAGATTAGGAAACAGGCCTCTATGCCTCTGTACTATCTGCAAGAAGCAAGGCTGTGCTTGAGGACCATCATAGAGCCAAAAACAAACACCAGAAAAATATGACTATATTTGTTCAGGCCTCTCCAAAATACTGAAAGCTCACCAAATTGAGTTAAATTTAAAAAAAAATAACAAATCACAAATCAGACTAATGAACTCATACATAAAAAACTTTTCTGTTGTTCAGGGATATGATTATGAGCAGGTAGCCACATTTCTGTCATGATGTTTGTAAAAACTGTCTCCTCCCTATAGAAATTATGTGTTTAATCAAATGTGTCTCAAAACAAAATAGACTATACGCACACACCCACAGGACTACCTAACAATCTCGTTGTCTGGTAGGACGTTTGAGACTTAAACCGAGGCCGCGGGTCCTACGGGGTTGAAAAGTTTGATGTATGAGTAGCAAGAACATGCAAATGAAAGTCCGAGAGTTTGCTTGTGTTTGTGTGTTCTTCAATACTCAGCAGACACGCTTTCTATTGTGAGCACATCCACATGCTTACACACACAGAACAGTTGCAACAACACAGAGCTTTTTGGCTTAGCTTTAATTAGGCTGACTGAAAGAAACACTGAGAGGCCAGCATGTTCCATCCCGCTGCCCTCCAAACTCCCTTAGGCCCTCTCAAACTCACCCTAGGCAAATTCAGCTAAGCCTTGGCCTCCGACCAGCATACACATCCACACGTATCCTCACAAGATCACGTCATACTCTGAGGCTCGCGTGCGGATGCGCCCGGTCTCCTTAAACATGTGCTCACTTGCTGTCCGAATTTCATACACTCTGCTGCCTATCACCAAGCTTTAGCTCCTGTTTCAGGATTTTGTTAATTACAGCTTTCAAGAAGAAACCTTTACCCCACATCTGTCCTTTTCATCCTTCTTCTGATCGATTACATCGCCGCTTGTTTATTTGTAGAGGCCGTATGGTGGTGGCCATTTAAGCATCTATCTTCATTGCTCTCCCCTTTCCTCCTCCAAATAAACCCGTTCTCCCCCTTTTGATAAAGGATTGAAAACAGATAACAAAGGAGGCGGTGCAGGACCGACCTCTCTGTGGCTCTGTGGCTAACTCACTGCAAGGAAATGGATTTTGCTTCTGCAGCCAAATATTCCTGCTACGGTTTCACTGCTGTATTTTGTGTGTCTGGCTCAATGTCCTTGGTGCACTGGGTGGAACTACCAGCAAGACTTTGTCAAGGTAGCTGGTCAATGGTGGGGAAAAAAGGAATTGGGAGGAGAAGAATGGAGAGGACAGAGTGGAGATGAATTAAAGCGAGGGAGGTTATTAATTATAAGGTTGACACATTCAATAGAGGGCTGAAATCAAACCACCTATTGGAGGGGATTGGAAAACAGCAGCTGCAGAGTACAATTCCAATATTGGAACCCAGTTGCAGTGATAAAGAGTGTCACAGTCAGACAATGTTCTGTCTATCCAAGTGTGTGTGTTTATGTTCATATCTGTGTGGTTCCGACACCACGAGACGGACCTAAATCGATATAAAATGTGTATGAGTGCTCAAAGAGAATTAAGCTGTGTACAGATAGCTGGTAAATTCAGAGACATTTTCCTCCGTCATAGACTCTGCTAGCAAAGAAAAAAATGGCTGTGTAATTTATTAAATGGGACAACTGTGTGTCTATATCAAAACTTGAAAATAGGGGTGGATTAACAAATGAGGCATCGCCAGCATTTTGTTCTCTTAGTAGTTACCCGTTTACTTTTCCATCCTAGCCATTTACCCACTTGCTAAACTTGCTTAACATTTACATTCATAAGACAGTTGTGGTATGATTTCCTCGTCAGTCCCCCGTTAACCTGATGTAATGTGGCCAGTTTTGCCACCGGCAGCACTGATAAACACTGATAACACAAGGTTTGTGTAGACTAGTTCTTGAACCTTGTCCAGAGTGTACCCTGCGTCTCACCTAATGACAGCTGGGATAGATTCTAGGCCCCCCACAACTCTGAATTTGATAAAATGTTAAGTGGATGGATGGATGGATGGATGGATGGATGGATGGATGGATGGATGGATGGGTGGATGGTCGGTCTACCAGGAAATTCCAAGCACCAGGACTGCTAGAGTACCAGAGTACTTCCAAATATCCATGTTCCAAAGGTTAGCAGATGCAGACAGGGAGACTTGTCTGCGAGCGCCTCACATTGACCTTCTACTTGAATAAATTCTTTCTTCTGCCCTCATCAGTTGCATGAGAAAGGTGTTGAGCCACACAAAAAGACTTTTGTGTAGATTGATGGAGTCTGGCCTTCCAAAAGCTGTTCTTTGTTTGGTACTTTGATGATGGTAGCAGAGAGATGAGATGAGGTAATGGAGAGCTGTGCTGAATACCAAGAACTGCCATAGTTGTTTGGTTTGAACCTGGCAGCAAAAGTTATGATATCATAATTGTCATTCTCATCCAGCCATTCACTGATAGCTCTGCATGGAAGCTGCACTTTTCACTTTTCCCATTTTCCACTTAATTATAGGTCTTTCTTGCCATTTTTACTAGTCTGTCTGTTCATGCCTGTAAACTGAAGTGATTACCCAACTTTACCTACACCTTTGCAGCCTTCATCAGACTTGCACTAACATTAGCTGGAGTGCATGTGTTCTCACTGATTGCTACCTGAAGTCTCACCTATTGTTACTAAGACCCAATCTCAGCTCAAAGTGTCAAGTGTCATGAAATCTCTCACCTCCTGCTGTATGAACCAGCACTGGAGGAGCACCATCAAAGCTTAGTGAGGCGCACACCACCGCACAAAGGTGAAACCCCGCAGAGAGATGAATTCTGATTCCCTTGACCATTTACCATGTACTGATTGCTTCCATAAAAGAATGGCAGACTGTGGGCTCTGTGTACCTTAAAGGTTGCAATGCATGTCACACTGAAATAAGAGCTACCTGTAAAAACCAATCACCTCATCAAGGCTGCCACTGATGGCAGGTCTCAGCTTAAATTGGAGAGTTGTTTAGTGGGAACAGCGGGACCACAGCGAGCGAAGCCTTAAATGTTACTGGGGAATTGAAGTCCTTGGCTCAGAGGGTGGTGGCGGAGTAAACTTCAGAAAAGTAGAAACTTGATTGAATTTTTTTTTCTGTTTCGCACGCCAGCCTTCATTTTCTATGTGTGTAGTTTTCTCTGTGTGTGATGAGAGGGTGCAGCAGACGTAGGAGGTGCATTGCAATGCACAATTTAAGCCTTTCTGTCCATCATTAGTGGGGAGGAGCTGCGTGCGAGTTAATCAATGAGATGTAAAGGTGTTTGATGTAGGCAAGGTTGGAAACAATGTCAGATTTGTCACAGACGTTGATAGCTGGGAAGTGGGGTTGCTATGCCAACCGCTGGTCTATCTTTAGAGAACACAATGAAGCTGTGTTTTAGCGGGCAATCGTCAAATTCAGACAAAAAAAAAAGAGGGTGCGGAACAAGAAAAAAGGTCATCAGACAAGTTCATTAACAGTTTGATTTTGATCTCAAAAGCAGACATCCATATTGTCAGCGTGCTTGCGTTGTTTTCCCCCCATGAGGAAGAGTTATCTCCGTGTATGCCATTTTAGGTTTAAGCATTTTTCTATTTGATCTTGTCAATATCAAAGGGAAGATTAGCCCCACTTTATAAGAGACACTGATTCCCTTTTAGCATCTGTCCGTCCATTTCTCTAATCCATATTCTTCAAAGGCAGGCAGGCATGTGAGACAGCAGTCCTCGGGTTGTTTTATAAATAGAATCTACCTGTTATAGAAATACACGGCCAGCATGTCAGAACAATGTATGATTTAATGATGCTGGCAGGAAAAATTAAAGCTTGCTCACTTCTTCAGACTTATTCAATTTGGAACATTTGTTTGTACCTGTCACCTTCCATTTAAAACCACAATTACTGTACGTGAGGGAAGACTGGATGCAGGGTGCCACCTTAATTATCACTCCTCACACTTTCAGGCTTTCTGTTGTGCCCAGAAGCGAGAAAGAAAGATGTGAAATAGTTCTGTAACTTTCTCTGTGTGTGTGTGTGTGTCATTTTTTATACTGTTTTTGAACTTAGACAGTGATATATGCACAGTCAAAGTTGTGCAATTTGCATGATGTGAAGTAGTTCTTACTTTAGAACTCCTTCACATCAACGGTGTTAATAATTAGCATTCTGCTTTAGAAAGCTTTGAAGGCATTGTGAGAATTAACAAATAGCCTTCCTATCTATATGTTGGTTAGACTGTATGTCCATGCCCACAAACAGTAATCCATCCTTTTTTATAAAGGTGTTTCTGCAGTTGTGCAGAGAGTAACTGTCGGTGTCCACCAACATACTTTGGACCAGAACTGGACTCAAAGATGTTGAGAGTCTTTTGAGAAGTTTTGGCACCCTTGGGGGCAGCAGAGAAGTCTGCAGAGGCTTCTAGATGCTATTCAATGAGAGAACCAAGTGATTGCATTCATCATGGAGCAGAAATATAGAGGGCCAGTATAATAAATGATGCAAATACAGTATATTCCCACAGAGCCCCAGTGGCAAGAAAAACAGAGCTGGAAATGAGCATATGTCACCATTAAGAGTAGCTACCTACCATCAAACAAACACTGAAACTGGTTGCTCGGTGTAGCAAATGTGGCAGCCAGTTGGACAGATAGTCAATCCATCTTGACTTATTACATTCTGTACACAACTAGTCTGAGGCAAGCAAACAGAACTAGCAAAATCCATTTGCTGCTGTGGTTTGTTGACATCATGTGAAAAATAACTGCAAAACTGTCCGACTCACTGGAAGGGTCTGCTCTTTATTCAGCATGTTTCACCAGAGGGGCTTTATCATCCAGTGGGAACAAACAGTCCTATCTGTTCACTAGAAGAAGGCTGAGCAGACCACAAATAAACTTAATAACACAGCAATCAAACAAAATGCTAAACAGTCTAAATTACCATATGGTTTGGATAAAATGGTAGTAGTTTGTAACGATAGAATTTGTCTTGTAAAGAAAGTTATATTAAGTGTTACTAACCATAATGCGCTGTATCCGTGGGCTCTAATAAAAATTTGGAACACTGCCTTCCATTTTCATAGAGCTTGTGCAAATCAATTTGGTTTTTTTATAATATTTTTCAAATAGCATCAATAATTGTATGGCCACTGGTTTGTGCATGAGGCATAAAATAGGTTATAGCACTCATCCTGATAATTAATTGCAAAGCTCTTCTTTTTTAAAAAAAAAATTAAATAACTATAAATGAAATCTGTAGTTAGGATGCAAGCATCTGAGAATCCAGTAAGCGTGACTCTTGTGTTCCGTACGCCCACCCCCCAGTGTAATCATATGAGTGCCATTTAAAAATAAGTTTATCAAGAAAAATCTGATCACCACATATTGAGTTCATGTTTGTTAAAGTTTTTACCCATGGTTGAATGAGTGAAGCCTGTGCACGAGAATCTTAAATGTGAATTAATTCTAACCAGCAGGGGGCAGCTTCTCTGGTGTGCAAAAGGGGTCTAGCTCTAGGGAAGTACATGAGAAAATGACTATACTTCTTGCCTGTTTTAATACCTCATTTAGTGCTATTATAATTTGTTTCTGGTCTTGATCCCTGGTTTCAAGTCTTCAAAACAAACTCAAACAGGAGTTCACAGACGAATGGGTGATGCCACTGTAGCTACAGCTGTCTTTTATATACAGTCTGTGGATCCAAATTATTATTGCTGTGTACAACAAAGGGCAAGGCACAAAAAAGCTGTCCTATGAAGTGTCTGCAAAGTCTCAACTTTTGCCACTCCTTGGACCAAAAGTTTGCAAAAAGTTCAGCACGGGTAAATGTGTCCAACTTGGGTTTGAGTCATAAAGGCCTTAGGATAAGATCAGTCGATAAAGTTGCAGTGTTGTATTTGTGTATCGGGGCCTTTCAGTTATTGCGGAGAAAAAAGGGGGAGAGAGAGAGAGAGACACAGGCTTGTAGAAAGTGAGGGAGACTGGAGCTATTGGCTCTCCATGAAGCCTTGGCAAAGACAGACAGGTTGCACTGCCCTCTGGGGAAGATTCAATTATAAATGATGCTTCCACTCAGAGCCATCTTGGATTCCCTTATTCTTCAGGAGGTCTTCTTCACCTAATCCTCGGCAGGGTTTGGCGTGGCCTGCCTCTGAAGTGATATGCCTCACACACATTGTGTGTCATGCATTATGAATGACGGGAAGGAGACACTCATGTCCTAATTTTCTGAGAGCGGTGGGAACGTCAACACCGGATCTGACAGAATGTAAATTTTCACCCTGGAAAAGCACAGGATCGAGTCAGGTTTTACAAAGCCCTGACGTGCAAGTGCCCTAACTCTTTATTAGTAATATTTTTGTGTGTTTATCCTTCCTGAGTTGGCTCCACCTTTGCTGTCCATCTATGTCAGTCTGTCTCTTCTTCTTTTACCCAGCATCCTTCCGCGTCTTTCCTACCTTGTACCTGCTTTCCTTTCATCTCTCCACAACGTCGCTCTCTCCCCTCTCTAAAAATTCCACTGGTGGCAGTGAGCAGCATTAAAGTCAGCAGACAGGTCTTCTTTGTAGCCTAGAGTGCTGTGTGGATCTCAGCTGCAGCCCCCTCTCCCTCTCTCCTTGCTCCCCCAGCCTCTGAAATCCTCTTCAGGCCCCCTTCCCGCTTCCCCTTCCTTTTACAACCAGAGAGAATAGGAGCTGACATCTCCAGAGAACCGAGAAAAAAAATCATTTAAAGCCCTTCCTCTCTGTCCGCTTGCCGCTACAACAGAGAGGAGTGTCAGTATTGCAGCAGGAGGAGAGACAAGAGGGTGGGGGGTGAGACTGGCTATCCAAGTTTTGCGGTAATGAGAGGGGAGTTGTTATGGCTCACCTTCTGCTGTTCAAGTGTGTGTGCGTGCATGCATGCCTGCGTGCGTATTTTCACTTCTGTGTACTCACATTTGCACCTTTGCAGTGTTGCATGAATCTGAAGTGAGGATACATGACTGCTTTGTTAATGGGTGTCAGTGAGTCGATCTACCCGTTCTTCTATAGCGATCTGAGGATGCTTTGACATGCCTGTGAGTAAGGAGCCAGTGTTACAAAGCCTTTTCCTGTTGCTCAGAGAGAGTGGGGGTGGAGGGGCTTGGATCATCTCAGGCTCCCATCTACACCGCTTGACTCTCTCTCTCTCCATCTGTGTTTCTCACTTCTCCGCTTGCCTCCCTCCTCCAGCAAAAAGTGACTCTTTCTCCACTCTTCCCCATTTACAATCTCCACATCTCCTCACTTCTGCCACAGCCACACGATACAGATGGCAAATCAAGCTGTTCGTCACTGAAATATGTCAAGTATGTCCAATCAAGGGTGACAAAAAAGATAAACTTTTTGAGTGAGCCCTCTTTTCTTCCTGTTGTGTTGTTGGACGTTATTATCAAGGGGTTATTGTTATAGTTCAGCTAGTCAGTGTGTAAATATCATTGATTAGGTCCTGTCCTTTTAATGAGTGCATCAAGATTGTTGACTAGCACTGGGTAATACAGTGTGTTAAGAGTGGTCTGCAGAACTTTAAACTGACCCCTTGCCTATCTACCTTCAGTTTTAGCTGAGGTCTGTGTTATCAGAGTAAATACATTCGCCTGTGTATCAATTTATTTCATTTATAAAGGACTTCTGTATGGGTGCTATGCTGTGTCCAATTAATAGAAATATAGAGTATGATAAACAAGTGTACCTAATAAATTTGTAACCAAGTAAACAGCAGGTTATACCAAACTGCACCGCACTGAAACACTTAGTTAGAAATTGGTTGGTTCAGGTTAACAAAATTGATTAACATCACATAATTTACGATCGTGACTGATAGGGCCAATATCTCTACAATATTAGGTATTAGATATGTATCAATATAAAAGTACACATGTACACATGAAAGTACACATGAATAGCTGCACATAACAAATGTTTATGTTTATGTCGGATTTTTAAATCACCAAATATTGGAATCTTGTATTGGAATCTCAGATTTTAAAGCAAATTCTTCACTGGTCGCACCTTCGGTGTGAGGATGTGATGCCCTGAAAACCAAAACATCTGCTGGGCTTATTTTTAAATTTTTTTTTTAACTTAACACACTTAGTAAACACACTAGTTAACACACTAAAAACTGACACCCACAAACTAACTAAATATCCAAAAATGAAAAATATTTTGAACACACTTCCACAGACACTACAATACAGAGTACAATATGTCCCTGTTTTCCCTCCTGATGTTGTTCTTTCCTTTCCTGCAGCTGCACTCCGTCAGCGCTGGCACCAACAACTACCTCCAACATTACTGGCAACACTAAATCCCACTGCAGCACCAAAGCCTTCGTTTCTCTTGGCGTTTTTGGGCAAGTGTAGCACAAATACTACCAGTGTAGTTTCCGACTGCTCAATCCCAGCACATGGAGTTGCTGCCCAGTGGCTCAGACTTTATCATCTTGGCTACTGGTGCAACTTTGCAGCCCAAGCAGAAGCTGCCTAAACCTCTGCCTCACTTTGCTGCATTTGTCAGTTGACTCTGGCTCATAAAGTTAGACTATGACTCTGACAAAATGTTGTACAATGCAGAGTAAGCTGCACAATGCTCTGTACATACTATGTAGACTGGGAAATAACTCTGTAAATTGTTACCGCACACTGTTTGTGTTGCAGTTTCTTTAAGTTTACACATGAAAGCCTTATCCATACCAGACCCTAGAAAACATAGCAAACATAACGTTTAATTAGTCTGAATTATTAGACTTTTAAAGCGCTATCTTGCTATAAGTAAAATTTGGTGGAAACCTTATGTGATTTTTTTCCTTTTTTTTGTCATAAGTTTTGCAGCTTGCTGTTTGTACGTGCATTAATACAGCTCTGGCTGCATGAGTAAAACCACTTTTCACTATGTATACGCTCTGTCCATTCTGTGTCTAGTTTTAGTTTTCCTCCCACTTCCATTACCCATGGTTTTTGGCGCGTGAATCCATATAGTGTGGTAATGCTGCAGCTTATTATAACGGGGAAACAGACAGTGTAAATCATTCGAGGCTGCCTGTTTCCTTTGCATAGCCATTCTTCACGACACACTGCCCTTCATCAATCATGTTCTGCGTTTTGTTCAGTGTCGCTCTTGAGAGATGGGACTCGTGGCCACCGTGTGCGATGACAGCATAGACACACACATGCACATACACCAGGCATTTTATTTGTGTATGCCACAGAAATACATTAAAGCCCAGCAGCATACATACAAATATGTATGTATAGCATTTTAGCCGTTTCCTCTAAACTTGCTTCTGGCAGCTGATTGAGGAGCGACAGAGAGAGGAAAATCATTCAGTCATCAGTCCTCCTCTCACTCTATCCCAGAGGGGAGCAGCAACAGTTGGAAATATGAATTATGAAATGATAAGAGGTTGTAAAATGGAGATAAATCCCAGTGATTACACAGTTCAGTATCTCACAATTTGATTCCTCTGCCAATGATTCTTTATTGTCGTTGTGTGAAGGACAGCAAGCCTAATAATTCCCTGTGTATAAAGCACAGCAGGGGAAAGTATTGTAATGATAGAGTTCTTTTGAACGTGATTGAGGAGGCAATTACATTTTGCATCTTACTTCCAGGATGTTTTTTTAGGGCTCCACTTTCTTTTCTTCATTCTCCGATGGCAGAAAATTCGACCACATCAAACCGTGTTTGTCTTCTTTCTCCATCCCCTGGGGTGCCAGCGCTGCAGAAAGCCCAAGAGATAACAAGGGGGAAAAAACATAAAAGCACATAAACAAGACACACACACACCCACACAGACACACACAGAGCAAGGAGAAAGGAGAGTAAATGTGTGCACTTGCAGATGTGTATGCCTGTGCACGCTTTAAATCTCATATGTGTATGCAAATGACTTTGAGCATGCATGTGTGTTTGCGCTCACACACCGAGTTAGAGTTTAGAGCATTTACCCGCTACAGTTCTGTGCCTTGTGGATAGCTGGTAGTGCCACCTTTTTCTTAGTGGTGTCTAACACACGTGTATGCAACACATATACACACTTCCAGTGCTCCAGCCAACTTAATCTAAAAGAAAAAAAAAGAAGCTTGACTACCACCTCAGGCTTTTACTGTAGGTCTGCTGCCTCTAAACAGAGGGGTTTTATCACAGCGTGGTGTGAAGTCTGAATACAACCAATTACCCAGTTATAACCGACATGCACCATGGCAGCTGCTCTGCTCTGCTCTGCTCTTTTTGCTTCTTCCAAGATAGCACTGTTGCCTGCTAAAGTTCACGTGTGCATGTGGAAGACAGACTTCAAGGACAACGAGTGCAAATTGCAGTAAAAAATGTATTTAAATTTTTTTTCATTGTTTTTAATCACTATTAAGTTGAGAGCTGGGACAGCAGATTGAGCGTGCTATCATTTTTCCCCCCCACTGGTCAAGTGCATTGAAAGCGGTGACCTGCAGTGACTTATGGCTCTGTGTGAAAATCCTGTGTCCTCCTTTTTTTCTTTTTCTTTTTTTTTTTATTTATTTCTTTCCTTTAGTTCTGTAATGTCATGTGGGGGCTGAAGGACAGAACATAGCTCTGTCCTGCAGACAGGTGTCCTGACCTTCTGTCTGCTCTTCCACGCCTCAGGGGACCTCTGTGAAATAGAGGCCAAGGCTTTGACCTAGTCTCTCATCTACAGTTTGTCTCTAAACGGAGGCATGCTGCAGATGCAATGAATCACAACTCTGAAGAGCAGTGCATTACTGCATTGCCTTTATTTCAGAACTATACTACCACTTTTTAAAACTTATTTGGAGGCATTTTTTTTCTCATTTACTTTAAAGAATAATCATTTTAGAAACTCAGTCTTGGTCATTTTTGTTTCAGAGGGCTTCTTATCTCCAGTCACAAGTCAACGCTGCACCAGTGCGCTACAATAAGATTTCATATGGCCTCACTCCAATACCCAGTGGCCACAGCAAGATTGCATTATTCAAAGCTGGAGATGAAAGTCCCCTCTGATAGACTAAAATATCACTGTACAGTAATGTGTTTGTAGATTTGATTCCTTTGATGATATTTCCCCTACAGTTAGCTTTTCACCAGTCTTTATGGCTCCGAAAGCCCATGTGTGTGTTTAACGCATCAATTCTGCTATTTATTGCTTATTAATCTTGCAACCTTGTAAGCAATGATGGGGAAAAAAGTTGTGATGGCTCATCTCTTAAAGAATGCCAAGAATGAGCACATCAGAAGAAAAAGTCTGTGGTGATTACGAGGAAGAAAGGAAAGGGACACTGGAATAGTTAGAGCACAATAAAGTGAGGGGGATTTGCAGACATTTCCAAAAAAAAAGCAAACAACAAATTAGCCTGCTTGTCACCTCATTTATGCAGCTGAGTGAATTAAACTCCCGGATGCTGTATCAGAGTCTTTGTTGCATTGTTACCAAGAAAATCAAGGTAAAAATAGGTGCACCTGACTATCGCGTTGGCACACTCAGAATGGTCTTAAAGGGCTTTTCTAGCTGAAGTTAATAAAAGAAAATAAATTATCAGCATTTTTATTACAGTCACTTTTTCTTTTTTTGGATTTTTCTTTTGGCAAAAATAACTGCTTTTCATCCTTTTAAAAAACTAAGAAACAGAAAAATAAATCTTGAAAAGGCTATTGTTTATTTACAGTTTGCGAGCCAGGTAAAGACCCAAGGAAGTTTTAGTGATGGTAATTGAGAGTATGAATGTGAAAATATGCTAGAAATGTTAGAAATAACATGGCACCGCTTCAGTCTTCTTGCAAAACTGTTAAAATTGATATTGGTGCTCAGTACGTCCACACTTAAAGGGAAAGCCCCGGTTGCTCTAGTTATTTAAAGGAAAGTCTTGACCTTGGGAATGCTGCCTGACCTGTACATTCTCCTTTTTCAGATGAGTCTCAGAAATGATGCCATTCTCGGAACTCTTGCATGCAAAGCAGTTGATATGCAGTGGACTTCCTCTGTATGTGGAAATGCAGCTGGTGCGGTCTGAGCCCAGCAGGTTGTTAGGCGATCTCGGGTTCTCTCTCTTCTCTGTACTTGTGCAGATAATCACCCACTTGTGTGACTGAATGTGAGAAGGCATCATGTTCTGAGTGTTTGTGCGAATGCACACGTGTTTGCACACTTTCAGACTGCATCACGATGTGCATTTATGTCTCCGTCAGCCCGCCTGCTTGTGTGTGCGTCAGCCGTTGTGCGTGTGGCAGCCTGTGTGTACTTTATGCCGAACATTGTCTTCTTGAAACACTAAGCAAATCTCCTCAATGTGATAATTGGCTCCCCGGGGTGCTTGTATCTTTGCTGCTCATCATCGTCATCCCCTCCAGAAAAAAAGAGTGTGTGCTAGATGAGATAGGCAAAGTTTGCTCGTTTGCCGGGGAAACTGATCCCGAGTCTGCCTGAACTCTTTTGGCAAGAAGAAACTTTGAGGCAATGAGACAGCGGAGCCAGATCCGGTGTAACCTGGCTGCAGGCTGCTGTCTGCTGCCTTTCATAGCATCAGGGGCTTCTTTTCTGATGCACTGCAATGGATGAAATATGCTATTTGAGGCTGGTGATGCATGATACGCTCGATGGCTTCAGCTGCGGCAATATCTCTGACAGAAGTCAAGTGATTTTATTGTTTCTGTTCAGGAAGAAAAAAAATAATTATCTGTGTTAAGCCATTCATTTTTTATTTTTAGTCGCAAGAAATGAAGCAGGCTCTGTTTGAGGCTCTGTGTGCAGACGACCTTCGCTGGTGGTTTGCAATGCTGACACCTGAGTTGTGTAAAATGTAGACCTGTTTGTGTGCCTGAAGGCAAATAGAGATGCTCATCTGGTCACTAGAGCCTCTCCCTCTTTTTTTAGTCCCTCTCATCCATATGTTCTTGGAGTCTCCGGGGTATTATAGACCACAGAGCAGATTGTTGGCCGCTTCATTGGGGAAACAGCGAGACAGCTGGGCACCCATCACACGGCCAAACAGATGTTCAGGTGACTTGCAGAGGAAGTGAATGGAAAAGAGAAATGGCGAGGGGCGGGAGGTGATGCGCAAGAAAGGGAAGCAGAGAGTTGATGGAGGCAGCAAAAAATGAATTAATACATTGATGCAAGAACTCACAGACTTCATTAGCAATCCGCTGTTGCCCTCTGAGGTGGGCCACATGCTTGCTTTCTGCTCTCCTTAGGCCAGGGGAACTGGTTTTCCCTGGTATCAATTCACCTACTAGACTTATTGCTGCAGGTCTAAGGCCCCAGATCTCTCGATCATCTTTGCCTAAATGTGGACAAGATAGCTAAGCGGCTCAGGGATTCAGTGCTTTAATTCAGACTCACCTCAGGGAATATTAAGAAGTTGGAATTGAATCCCACCCTGAAAACAAATAACTTTGTATTTTTGCCAGTTTCATATGAGGATTAAAGAAAAAGAAATCTACTCAGTTTTCACAGATTCTGTGGCTGAGGACCACACATATATATATATATATATATTTTTTTTTTTTTTCAACACCACATTTGTTAAATTAAACCAGACAAAAGTTCTTCGATCCCCTCAGTCCCCGTTCACTACTTTCTTGGGCCAACCTTTGTTCTTTGGTTGCAGGTCTCATGTATAATACATTAGGATTGGGAGACTTATCCGATTCTGGCCATACTGGCTGTAATTCCCTTGGAAGCGGCTATATTTAAGAGCTGGATAGGTCATAGATGGCATCAGGGGAGCGGCTGACTTCTACCCAAAAGGTGGTGGCAGCTGAATAGCATTAAAATCCCAAAATAGAACTCGACACAGTTACATTGTTGCACAAGCTCGGAAGCTGTAAAGGAATTACAGTAGATTTAGCCCTTAATGGAAGAAGTGTGACTCCAGTTTTGTCAGAAACCTGTCTTGTTTGTGACAACACGATGCTCCCTGGTGTCTAGTTAGAATGTGTTTGTACTTTTTATTTGCCTCTATTTCTCCTACAACAAATCTAATTCCTGTTGTGTCATTTTTCTTCCCCCACAGCTGGAACAACCTACATCTTTGGCAAAGGAGGGGGTCTGATCACGTACACGTGGCCTAATAACGAGAGGCCCAGCACACGAACCGACCGGCTTGCTGTGGGCTTCAGCACCACCATAAAAGATGGCATCCTTGTCCGCATCGACAGCGCTCCACGTCTGGGCGACTACATCATGCTGCACATTGTATGTATTATCCTTGTCTATTCAAAATTCAACACTGAAATGTTTCAGGTATCACAACCAATGTGTTGACCACACAAATACATCTGTGATTCATTCCTTTCCTTGTGGCAATCTTCAGGCAAACTTCATCCCAGGATACTCCAACTGATTTATACAAACAATGCAGAGACACTGAAGAAAAACAAAAGAGAAAACTCACTGCTCCACTCTAAGTCTTTGCTCACCACACTCATCCAGAATAACCCTACTTCTCCACCACATTCAGGCTAACTCCCAGCATGAATAATGAATGTGGCTCTCCATATATATATGCAGTGTGTCCCCACACATTGGAGAACCATAGAAAACAGGGTGCTGCGATTTGGAATTCTCAGCCAGTCGACTGTGCACCCCTCCAGCATCTTAATAGTTTCACATCGCGACCTTGCATTTGACTCGTTTACATAAGCATTAGACATTTACATAATCATCAACAGCGGCTTGATGAATGCACAGTGTGGAATCACTGCAGTGGATGTATGTAGAGGTGGTACGGCTGGGGAGGAAAGAGTAGCTGCTGACGCCATGCAAAAAAAAAA
>VUQK01004999.1:33340-43572 GCA_015106715.1 Bujurquina vittata | reverse complement strand
GGGGGGGGGTTAAAACTAAATAAAAGAAAGATATTCGCATTCAAGCAAATTGACTCCCTCTCAGATTATTGACGAGCAGGAGGGATGATGAATTGCAGGCCAACTCAAGTGATAAACGTCAACATTAGAAAATAAATCTAGCGGAAAAGAAGGCAAGGAAAAAAATCTTCTGCCTTCAGTATCAGCAACAGTGTGGCAGATTGGCTCACTCACAAACACACACGTGCATCCACATACGTGCACACTGCAAATGCATTCATTGAGGATTAAGGACCTGCTGGTATAAAAAAAAAAAAGAGCTGTAAGAAGTTGCTTTTTTTTCCTCACTGATAAAAAATAGAGGGATCAAATTTGAGTGCGAAGCTTCTTCACAGATGGAGTGAAAGTGAGTACCTGCACATTTTAGCGGGTGCGCGTTTCTATTTATTTAATCCCACCATTATTGACTCTCACCATGACAAAGCTCTATTGACAAGGCGACAAAAAAAGACTCACTTTTTTTATTAAGAAGGGAGGATCATCACAATACCAATCTATAGGGATAAAAGATATTTCCTACTGGATGGCTCATATATGGGATTATTATAAGCATTGAATCACTGAAGGTCATAGAGTCTATGTCAGACTTATATTGATCCTCAGATGTTCTGGATAGGCAGTGAGGCAGATGGCCAAGGACATGACAGCCAAGTCTTCCATCCCCACATCTCTTGTTCTGCTCTTGCATTGCCCTCAGCTATTTCCTCTGTCTCTTCATTGTGGTGAGGAAAAAAAAAAGTCTATTTTTAGCTTAAGCTCCACTTCTGCAAAGCTCTCTGTCTATGTCCCAGCACACATAAATACATACACACACAAACGCACACACATACACAGAACATTTCCTGTCAGGCCAAAGTTTTCTTCGCAGAGGCCACGGCCCCCAATAGAATCCAGTCTGATTGGGTGTCCAATTCTGGTTATGACCTTTTTATCCTGATGGCTGGGGACTACGGGATGTGCATGTGTGTCGACTGGTTAGAAGATTTTCTGGCTGGTTTGTAGTTTCTCAAGGAGTAATTTTAAGGTTAGGAATCAGGGGTTAAATCAAAGAAAACTGAAAGGAAAAATGTACTGCTATACTTTGAACTCATATTTAATCAATACGTGATCCTCGTTGCATTCTGCTAGTTATTTTCTGGTAGAGTGCTCAGGTTTAATTTTCTGCTCTTTAAATCCAATATAGCCGATATACATGCAGTGGAAATATCTCAGAGTAATGTCTTCTTGTCTGAATTTGGTTAATCATCTGCAGAATACAGATACTTTATTTTACAGGGTCTTCTTATAATTAAAAAAAAAGCATACATATTGCGCTTTATGGTGATTTGTTGTCAGTTTATTTGGAAGATTCGTCCAAAATATTGTGTATTTTCAAACAAATTTAACAAAAGCATTTCTTTTCTCAATATCTGGGAAAGGACAGTTGCGAGCCATACTTGTCAGCCTGTAGCTCTGCACTCAAGTATGTGATGACAAAAGTATTAAATAAAATTGATCATTTTTTAACCATTTTCATGATTAAAGGAGTTCATCTAACTTAATTGCTAGCACAGCTCTCTTAAAGTCCCACCACAAGTTGAGGTCTGGACTTTGACTGGGCCACTGAAACACTTATTTTTTTTTCTTTTTTGGCCATTCTGTTGTAGATTTACTGCTCTACTTGGGACCATTGTCTTACTACATGACTGTCTTACTATAGGACACATATTACTCCATAATACTTTGGTATACTGAGACATTCATGGTAAACTCAATGACTAAAAGGTGCGCAGATCCTGTTGGTGCAAAATAAGCCCAAATCCTCGTCCTCCACCACCGTGCTTGACAGTTGGTAAGGCGACATCGTTCCATAAGTCTTGTGGTTTGTTTAGATGCATCTTTGCGAGCCTAAACTGTACTGCCATGTTTATTTTTTAGAGGCAACCCTTCCAAACAAGCCATACTTGTTCAGTTTTCTTTTCAATAATACTGCCATAAACTTTAACATTTAACATCATAACTGAGGCCTGTAGTGTCCAACATGCAGCTCATTCTTTCTTTCTTTTGTAGTTTCTCTGAGCATTGCATGGTCTGAGCTTGGGCTAAATTTGCTAGGACGTAGACTCCTGGGAAGATTGTGGCATTGTGTTGAGTCACACCTAAATGCTCCAGACCAGTAAACTGTCAAAACCTCTGCTTTATAGAAGTGGTCACATTTGCTGATTACCAATTAAGCACCTGGTGCTGCTTACCCTCGTAATTCCGATGGAAGCAGTAAGGGTCTAATTAATGTTTTACAGGACCGAGTAAAGTTCTGTAAAAACTGTGAAAACTTTATTTTTCGCATAACTGTAGTTAGAGTGTAGTGCCAGATATAAACTCATAAAAGTAAACAGGCAGTTTTACTTAATTTTATTAATTTTATTTTTAAAAATGTACTGAGAGAGGGATTATGTATGACATATACAGTATCAGAACACTGTCTTTCCTCTAATAATACCAAAGTTCTTTCCTTAGAAACACTCTATCAGATTTTTAAGGGGAACTGAAAGGACAACTGGATATTGTGCGCGTGCATTTAATGAGAGTATGATTCATCCTGAGGGGTTGTTGCACTGAAGGGGCCATTTGCAAAGCAGCAGAGTACATTGAAAAGATGCTATTAGTTACACTGGGATTCAGTGGTTTGTGTGCTTCACCTGCATCTGCTATGACCTAGAAGTCAAGCTGTCTCAGCCTTTCGCTCTTTTATGGAAACCATACACGCCAAAAATATATAAAATGACATTTTAGCCAAGCAAACATAGTCAGTGGATTTGTGTGTGTGTGTGTTTGTGTGAAATTAGTGTCCCTGCACCCTGCAGTCATGCCCTGTGCAAGATCTAAGCCAATAGTCATGACAGTATGAGTCAGCACAAAGATGTTAAGCGCAGCGTTCTTGACCTCTCTGCTCCTCCTGTTCTGAATTTCACCACTTTGATTGAGTTGGTTTGAAGGCTGAAGAGCACATGCTTAATTCATTCTTCCCACATTATCTTTAATTCATTCACATCTTGCGAGAACATGGCAGGCAGGCCGAAGAAGAGAAAGGAAAGACATGCTTGCCCTGACTTCTTTGATGGTTTAACCAGCTTATTCACTTCACACAGAAATGCTTTATTCATCATATTTTCTCTCCCTGTGATAAGACACATTATCTTTGATAAAAGGCTATTCTTGTCATATGCATGATGAAAGTGCACACAATTTAGAAAAAAAAAAGAAAAAAATCAATATGTGGCTGTCGTGCAGTGTTCCCAGTGTTGAGTTGCCCTAACCTGCACATGTGTTGGCTGTTTCCCAGCAGGCTTCTGCCTGGACAGCAATTAATGTCATTTGGACTGGAGAGGGACCTCGTGACTCATTACATATGCCTTATGCTCAGAAAAGCCTCCGAGGGGCCTTCTCCTCTTGTGTAGCAACGCTGCCACTTGGGGGATGGCACGAGTTGGATAACGCTCTAATTATAAAATTCACTATGAAAAATGTCTTCTGCAGTGCTGGCAGGGAGGAGATTAAACTTTGTTTTGGCTTTAGTTGATTTTAACTTCTAGTGCCTACATACTCCTTAGTTGCTGCATGGCTTCTGTTGGGTTTTGCCATTTGAGCAATATTGTCTCAGTGCCTGCACTACAAGTTTTTGAAGTTTTATTTCCTGAATGGCTGAATTTTATGGGTGTTTTTTTGCCATTATACAGAGCATTATCTGACATTATTTAGCTGTCAAGAAAAGCAGAAAGGAAGGTGTGAAACACATCATGTGCATTTTTATGCTCTAACCTGTGTCAACAGTCTCAGTGAATGGACAGGAAGGCCCATCTGTGCCTCGCATGGCTGATTCTGGTGGGCCTCCTCTCTCGACTACTGTAACCTGTTCACAGTCCTGGCTCAGTGGAGCGCACACTGACAAATAGCAGGAGGGAAAGGTAGGCAGAATGAGAGAGAGGACAGAGACAGTGAAGGCAAGGGAAAGAAACTGTTGATGGGGAGAGAGAGCAACAGGCAAGAGCTAGAGATATGGACAGAGAGAGATGGAAAGAGGGAAAACACAGATAGAGGAAGAGAGAGTCAGTGCAGTGTGTCTAATCTCCCTTCAGGAGCGACGGTGTAAGGACACCTTCTATGACAGATAAACTTACCTGACAGCAAGCCCAAAATGACAGACACCCACTGTGCCCGACTACACCCAGAATCTCCACAGCATCTAGCAGAGGGAAGACGGCAGCACCTAAGTTTCATCTGGCTTTGGTGGAAGAGGCAGGAGAAGGTGGAGGGTGGGTGGTTTTGCTAGTGGGGGCAATGTAGCAGGGAGGTGAAAAGGAAAGACTGAGTAATGTTTGCTCTGCTGTGCTGAACAGAAATGGGGAATAAAGCAGCAGAAGTTATTTTAGTTTTCTTTTGTTCAATCTCCTCCTGCTGAAGGTTGTTATGATGTTAAAGCATGGCTGGACTAGACATGCGAACTATTTGTCACCACTTCTTTTTTGGATTGAAATTGAAATTGCACTTGTCGTTGTCTCTGCAATTGTACAAAATGTACCACATATCTCATTATTTGAAGTTCAGTGTTGAAGGCATTTGAACAGAGACATTTGAAGGAAGGCATCAGACTAATCACACTTTATATTTAAAAAAGATTTTTCTTCAGATCTGATGAGTCCCCTCCCTGGACTTCCCCTCCCCATTTGAAGATACATGTCCTGGTCTATAGTGTAGACTGTGCATAAAAGCTCCACTTTGACATCACTCGTTGGTTTTTGGATTTTTGAAGTTCATTTTTGTGGCTGCTGCCATGTTGCTTTTTGGGGCCAGAAGAAACATGTTTGAAAGAAATTGTGGTGAGCAAATTATTGCCTAACGCTAGTCACACAGGCCTACAGACCTGTTGGTGATCATCTGGCAACTAATGGTCGTGATGGAAACGTGTATTTCCCGACTCGTTGGCAAGTGGCCGCTGCAGGTTGCTGGTGTGAAATTGGTTGCAAAATGGTATGCAGTACACTAAATACCTACTTTGGTCGCTAGCAACTTACTGCAGTCTCCCACAGTTTGCGTGGAAAAAGACAACTTTTTTGCAAACACTTGCAAACTACTCGCCAAGTGGCAGTGTGAAACTGGTGTGACACAAACCAGGAATAGAGAACTTTCCCCTTCAAAGTAAAAGTTGAGGCTTGCTGGTAAGACACACCTTTTACTTTAAAGGTGAACATTCTCTGCTTCTGCAAAGTTCACCACAGCTCAGAGAGTGTAAATAGTGAGTGTTTGCAGAAAAGTCGGCATCTTCCATGCAAACCACAGGCAACCACGGCAATTTCTAGCAAGATTTTGGTGCAGGTGACCAGTGTTTGTCACCAGCCTTAGCAAGATATCTCTGTAAATTGTTTATATGCAAGAAAAAACAACAAATCAATTAATTAGTTTACTGATAATAAAACAGTAAAAGTATTACTCACCCAAATTGGAGCACAGACTTCTTCAAAAATCTGATTGCACAATTAACTAAACAACATTTATTTGTATAATTCTAAATGGTCCAAAAGGCACCGACACAGTCAAAAGGTCCAGTTCCATGATTTGAATTAGTTGAGGTGATGCCTAACAGACAGTCGGTGCAGCCATGCCTCTAAGATTAAAGAACTTTAAGCTCAATTCAACTCAGTTTTATTTATATATCACCCAATCTCAACAACAGTCCCTTCAAGGCGCTTTATATTGTAAGGTAAAGACCATGCAATAATAATTTGTACTTTAGGCTTTAAGCTTTGGTACCTTCATTAAATGGATGGCACTTCAGTATTACCTTCTGCTTGGTTTCCACCTCTCTCAGAGAGTGTTCAGCATGAAGTCAGTGCTTCTGGAGATTTTTGAGCAGTCACAGTGGCAGATACTTATTATGTGAGTTTTAGTGAGCGCGTGTGTGGCTTCTTTCCTGTGTGCGTGACACAGCAGTGATCCTCCTGCAGTCATCTTTGAGAGCACCAGCACAGGCCAACGTGGGACAGACCTTGAGAGTCGCTGTGACATTTAGAAACGACCTCCCACTGTCTTGCAAGATAGACAATATATTTGTCACTTTCTCTGGCTCACTATTTTCTGCCCTCTGTGAACCTGTGTGCAGTTATCTCTAAATAGAAAAAGATAAAGATATATATGTGCCAACATATCTATATCTATTTGTCTGTAGCTGACCCTTTCATATTGCTGCGATGTGGGAAAACGTAAGCAAGCGCACACAGGATTTGACATTGCATCATCTGCATTTGTTGTAATGCCCGCTTTTGTACAAATATAGTCTTACAATTGCCTAAAATTAGAATCCAAAAAAATGCTAGCTGAGGATAATGAACAGCTTCAGTGGTTGTGCACTTTGACATTCTTACAACACACATGCAAGGCTCCCAACGTGGAAGAAGGCACCTGCATAATCAATCATTTGGATGCCCTGATTACCACTAATGGCGTTTCTCTGAATTATATTGGCATCTCCTCGCATTCCAATCACCTAGATTTCATGCCTGCTCTCTGCAGGCAGCCCTGTTAATTGTGAGAGAGGAGAGCTGCAATAAACGCTATCTGCTGAGCCTTTGATATGCACTTATCTTTTAGCAGTTTCATATTATGGAAAAGAAAATTGCCTTTAAAAATGACTGGTGCCTTATTGCTTTTGGGCCAATTAATTTTGTGAAAAATAATGCCTTTTTGAAATAGTGAGGAAAAAATAATTATGGAGAATAATTGACAGGGAAGGACAAATACAGAGGGAGGGTGTAAGTAGATGTGAATGCAAATTTACCATTATTTTGCCAGTAATAAGTAATACTTGGTGATCTTTTTCAGTATGGGGTTTGACGACAGCTTGGCCTGAAAGTGTCCAAAGCATTCAAGAAGTAGGGCACTTGCCTCGACATTCCTTGAAGTGGGAGAGACAGACCGACCTAGATTTCCTCCTGTTTATTCAGCCATTTTAGGTGCTGGCTATTCACGTCTCCATTTTAGTGCTCCCTTTTCTCCAGCTCCAAGTTTCCTGCCGCTCAACACCACTACTTTTCTTTCTTGATTGGTCACTTTTCATGTCTTACCTGTCCTCTTTGTCCTCCGTTCATATCACCTCGCAGTCTCAAAAGTAACTTTAAATGCCAATGACACATTTAGACAGCTGCTGAGATGCCCCGTGCTGCTTTCCAGCAGGGAGTCACATTGTGTGACTTATCGCTCCGGTATAGCCCATCCCTAAATTTCACAGAAAACAATCAAATTTTCACAATTTCAGATTAACCCTCAGCTGATGAGTTACTGTAAATATGAGTCCTCTCCACAAAGCCGAAAACAGTCTAACAATTGGTAAGACAATTGCTTCAAAAACATCTTTAATCAATCATCAGCGCTCATCATCTCTTTATGCATTCCAGGGAGTTTGGTGCAGTTCTGCTTGATTTAACACAGCTCTGATGCGCCGGATGTGGTCATGAATTAGAGATGAATAAATGCTAAGTGAAACTTGGACTGTAGACCAGTATCAAGCTGATATGACAGCCGTGCACACAGAGATGGCATATGCTGCCCAGTGTAGCTTCTGAACCATCACCACAGGAGAGTTTAGACTCTGCTGTTGCGTGCCCATTCAAGTATACAGCCATACATTAGATTAGATCTGTCAGAGGCTGCGGTGTGAAGTATGCAGCGAGCGGCCTTTGACTGGTTGTCACGAGCGCTTTAGTAGAACCACCTTCAAGTTCTAACTTCCTGCAACAACATATACCCCAGTGTTTACCCATATTTTATGGCTGCTGTGAACTAAACACAGGTTCCACTTCTTAGTTTCTAAATTTGTTTGATAACTTGTTCGTGCATCACTGGTTTTGTGCTTCACTGGAACAGCACATCCTTTTAATCTCTTTATTCACATCCGCTACGCTTTGTATAGCCTATCAAGACCCAGTTTCATGCAAGACTTAGAGGAGGATAGGTCATATCATTACTGTACTCTATCAGGCAGTGTTACTAATGTCATGTAAAAAGATAGAAATACTGTATGCTGCATGCTGCTGTTTGAGTGTAGCTTCACTGTAAACTTCTTCACTTATTAATTCTCACAGAATAAAATCATGGAGCTGCCTTAGAGGCATTCATGAAGACATTACAACACCACAGGTTGTCAAAACAGTTAAGATCAAACCATAGACTGTATTTAAAAGATGGGTATCAGAGCTGAAATGCCTTAAACCTGCATTCTTGCCAATGACCAGCAGGAGGAGACTCCTGTGGATGCCGAAACTAATCCGAAATTTGTGAGAAAGTGACACTTCTTTCCGCTTGATTTATGACAATCGTTATACATTTTTACGGATGAGCTTATGATTTCAGTCGCTACTTCCTAACAATGTAATAACAAGTGTCTGCCTTATTGGATGTGATACAACCCATGATTGCTAGGGTCAAAATGTGGTTGACAGTGGTTCCTGGAGATTTCTGGTTGTGCATGGCTGAAATCAGTTGCATAGAAGGCATGTTCTATTAGCAATTATTTTCATAGCAACTGCCATAAACCTCCAGCAACCACTCACAACTGATCAGGACATATTCAATTTTACCTCACCCGGTGGTTGCCACGTGGTTGCAGGGCAGGCTCTAGACCTATGTGACTGGGGCCTTATTCCCTTTATCCTAGACTGTCACAGTGGCACAAAAATAAAAAATAAAACTGCATAAGCATTATTTTTTTGTTCATAATAAACTGTTTCTCACTCAATAATGAGCTGAGAGAAAATATTACTCTAGCTGTGGACTATAATCGCTGACTGGTATCACCGAGTGACTTTTCTTGTTTCTTTTTTTTGTGAAACACGCCCTGACTCTGACCTTAACCCTAAAACTTAACCATTTAAATTCAATGCTCGCAAAATCTAAAGTGGCACATCATTTATGCACAATTCATCAATATCCAATCAGCAAATGTGCAACTCTGATGGATGGCAAACAGCTGCTGTAAACATCATCTGTGTGGTGTACATTGGTTGCAGAAGTATTGTTTTTTTTGGGTTTTTTTACAGATTTCGTGAGCTTCACTAATTTATCTCCATTATAACATTATAACAGTGTTTATACCAACTGGAGATACACTTTATCTCCTTACTAAATCATAATCTCTCCAAGTTGAAGCAATTACTCTGCAAATGGTGTGAATTTAAACAGCAGCAATCGGTGTCTTATGTGCTTAGTGGAAGGGAGCGACCCACGAATTGATATTATCACAGAGAGACTTGGTGGATTTGAAGCTAAATGAATCTCAAATCAAAACCAAATGAGTCTCCTCTTCAGTAGACTCTTAAAAAACAAAGAAATTGAAAGAAGAAGGGGGAAAACATTTGTGTGGTTGGGACCGGGATGCTTAATGCGCTTTCTTTTCAGTTAATCATTTTTCTGCAGCTCTCTTTCGCCACCTCACCTCATAGCCTCTATCTTCTTCTGTGCTCCCCCCCAGACATACTCTTTCAAGCTGCGCATCTTTTCTCCTTCTTCCCTTTTTTTTTCCTTTTGCCTTCATCCCTGACACCTCAGCAGGCAAGGTGGAAGATAGAGTCTTGATCCCAGGCAGGTTACCCTTGGCAACAGACCACCCACCCCTCTGGTACTCGTGTGTTCAGGTAATCCAGCTAGCACCAATGTTGGTATCTACCCACCCTGCGGAGATCAGAGGAGGCAAAAAAAAAAATTTCTCCATCTCATCATCTCCTGTAATTTGGGAACAAGCACTCCTCCTTTGTTTTCCTTCACTTCACCCTTCACGATCTAGACCAGACACCGCCAGCGAGGGATCAGAACACCGTCTACTGTAGATGCCAGCCATTAGCATTAGCATTTCTAACACCTGTTCTAGTGCACGTGGGCGTTAGCGCTTCTAATTTTAATGCCGCTCGCAGAAACAACATTGGACAAACAAGGGCTGCGACAAAAAAAAAAAGCCATCTGTGTTTCTTCCGTGTGTGCGTACAAGTGTGTGTGAGTTCACGTGCACACTTGTGTGTTTACATTCATCGGTCTGTCTGTTTGTGCCTGGAAGTGCGTGCCCGGAATAGTATGTTTATATAAACAGATGGATGAGAAGCTGCGCCTCGCTCTATCCCCGTCTCTTTGTCACATACACACACACACAAACACACGCACGCACACACACA
>VUQK01004999.1:2363-27120 GCA_015106715.1 Bujurquina vittata | reverse complement strand
AAAGCAAACATGCGGGGGGGAGGGGGGGGGGGGGGGGGGGGGGGGGGGGGGGGTGGCAGGGGTGGGAGGGTAGGCTGGACAATGGGAGTAGTGCAGATAGATAGAGAGAGAGAGGTGTGTCATTGTAATGCACTAATACACACAGTTCCTTCTTTGCACACTGCCCGGAGGCACTCAGTAACAGTTACAAAGGTGTACAATTGTTGTGTTTTGTTGTTTGTTTGTACAGGGGCCAGGGGGATGACGATCTGTCTTTGTTTGTAGGTATTAGTGGGTCGGTGATGTGGCTTTGATGCGACTACACAGGAGAGCCAGGGCTGCCAGAGCCTCTGAAGGTCACAGTGGATGTACTAGTGCTGATGTGTCTGTCTGTGCATTGTATGCGCTCAGGCCGTCAGACATGTTGTTTTTTTTATACCAGGGAAAGGTCTTGTCTTTAGTCAGGAAGGCCATGATGCTTTAGTAGTATTTTTCACGGTACAACAGACACGCTGAGCATCACCTTGTCACATTAAATCATCTGCATATTTGTGTGCGTGCTTATCTTGTCTAGGTGCGTAGATTATGTGTATTTGCTGCCAGATAAGCGGCGTGCATGCACGTACACGTGCGCCCACACACACTGCTATTGGAAGTGTTTCTCTAAGTTTTAATGACAACTACTTAAATTAAGAGCCCATTTACAACCTCTCTGACAGAGAAGTTAAGTGCGCATTCAGGAATTCTGCTCGCCTACTCTGCACCCTGGCTCAGCTTTTAGGAGATGGCTTTCTTGTGTCTGTGGTGACATTCTTTTTCCATTATTAGCTGAGCTAGAGATTGTTACAGAGCAGAGCGGCTCTATCGTTCCTTCCATTATGGTCTCAAGCACACTGAAATTCTGTATCTCTTTTTATGAATAGACAAAGGATGTTTTAACTGTAAGTTTGAGCATGGTGCTGAATACCGTTCGGTGCCTTTTGACCACTTTGGCAGTTAAAAGGAGTTGTAGAGGAAAGTACAGTGTGCAGAGTCACTGCGGGGGTTCATTTGCTGCATATTTTCTGGGCTTTCTGCCTTTTTTAAAACTTTGAAATGCTACCTCTGGAGGATGCACGGTACCTTGAATCATGACAACTCCTGCCCCATGCACTTGCAAAACACTAAGAAACAAAAATGGAATCCTAATTAACAGAAATCAAAAGAGGCATCTGCTTTCTTCCACAGTTTTTAAGATGCTCGAGTTAAGAAACACAAAACTTAATTAAAAAGTATTTTCTTTAATTCCCTATTGATGTCAACAACCTCATGGCAACTTGCAGGCAGTGGACAGTGACTGTTGGAGGTTGCTGGCTGTATCCAGGTGAATTTGGTCAAAAAAAGAGTGCTGCATTGAAATGCTCCTCGTGATGCGCTAGCAGATTTTTGCAGTTTCCCATAGTTTGTGCTGCACTCGTCACAGTTTCACTACAGCTGGTGAGTAGTTTTATTACACTTGTTTGAAACGGGTCTCTCTTGAAAATGAGATATTAAGGCTAATTTGGACTACGTGCATAAATAGAGGCTAAATACATAAATACAGGTGTTTGCAACCAAGTCGGGGTCTTCTATGCAAACTGCTTACAAACACATAAATCTGCTTGCAACCAATAACAAGGAGGTTTTCGGTATACCATATACCACTTTGTGACCAGTTTCATGCTTGCAACCTCCAACAGCTGGTTGTGGAATGCATAATTTTTCCAGGTCAGGATCACTGACTAGTTTCTAAGTCACCGATCTGTCTAGGCCTGTGTGACTGCGGCCTTTGTAGATTTTAGTCGCTAACCAGCGAGTAAAAGCTAAAGGAAAAAGCAAGTGAAATATGAAACAAATGCTCAAAACAGTGCATGAGCCACATTTTCCTGGTGGACAAAAAAGCGGTTTATCCTACAACCACCACTCCCCCCTCATAATGTGGACTTTGTAGTTCTCTAAAATGGCACCATTATCTCTTGGTGAACAGTATTGTTACAGCCAGTGCATTAAGGCACCGACTCCAGCGGCATCTGAAAAAAACAGCATGATATCACACTCGATGCGATGGCACTGCTGCTTGATTTGTTTTTTAATAGTGCAGCAAAAGTGTAGAGTAAACCAACTTTTTATAGCAAAATGTCTTGATAAAAACCCAGCGTCTGAGGCTAAATAACACCATTCCTTTTTTACCATATAGTGAAGCTTCCCATGGTAATGGGGTGGTATAGTATTCTCATACTATAGCCTCACTTAATGCAAGAGGAACTGTATCAAGCATAGCTTGGCCTTATTAAGTGCTCCTCTTAGGTATTAAGAGCCTGTAACATTAAATAGAGGTCAGCAGGTTTAAGTGTTGTGTCATTTAACTTGTAGCAATCCTGCAGTGCATTTATACTGAGGAGCACTGTTAAATTCAGCTTGACATTATGAGGGTCTGTATTGTCACAGTCAGCCATGCAGGGCCAGTGTCTCTGCTGATCAATTAACAATATGTGTCTGCTCTGTGTTCAGGCCTTCCTAATTTTGGTTTTGTTATGAGAAATAGTCCCCCTGCTCTGGGCTTCTAGAGAAGGTAATTACACTGAGAGATTCCCTGTGGGGGATTAAAACAAATGACACAGAAAACACAGCCTTTCCCCATCGCCACTCACTCGAGCCCTGCCTCCGCTCTAAAACCTTTTGCTTGTAACGCCTACATGGCCATGAATACACCAGCAGTCACAATAAAACACGCTGGCAGCTCGTGAAAATTAGTGGGGTCGAGGGGAGAGGAGTCAGAAAGTGATGAGGAGGCATCGCGATTTACGGACATGGTATAACTGGTTTAGCATTAGGAGCTAAACAAAGCATATGGTACTCATACATTCTGTGAGGACCGCAGCAGAAAAAGCATCTGTCCTGCCAGTTTTGTGGTGACAGGCTGCGGGGAGCATTACTCATCATTACAATCTCTGCTGGCAGCCTATTTTCATCACATTACAGTGGTATAATGAAGCGTAGCGCGCTAGCGTCCTCAGGTTCTCTGAGTAGTTCACCATTAGCACCAGCCGAGGGCATTCATCCAAGTAGCTTTATTGAACTTTTTACAGTTAGTTTATTGTATAATTAATTCATTACGGCACAACAATACATGTGGGTGGAATCTGCGGTTGCAGCTCAAATTCATCTAGCGCTGACAGCGGTGGCACACAGTCTGATGTGACTTGCATTTACTGAGAAGTGGCGCTCACTTTGTTTGATGGCATCAGATCACCTACTCTGTCTACTCTTTGTTCCAGGAACAAGGCAAAATAGGTGTGACATTCAACATTGGAACAGTGGACATCAGCGTTAAGGAGGTAAACACACCGATAAACGATGGCAAATACCATTTGGTGCGATTCACCAGGAACGGGGGCAATGCAACCCTGCAGGTGGACAACTGGCCAGTCAATGAGCACTTTCCCACAGGTAATGAACCTTTTTTTTTCTAAACTATTCTAAAAGATACCCTGTTATTAACCCATTTTATTTGTCTGATGAACCCTTTCTACAATAACTGAATGAAAATTATAGTTTTAAAACCACTGGACACCATCTGTTTCATTATGTAAAAGGGCAAAACCAAGGAAGAAAAACAGCTAACATTCATCTTCACTTGTTCCTAAGGGTGAAATATGTGAGATGACTGACAAGCATGTGGTCATTACCTGGCAAACATCATACTTATACTGTAAAATATGCCTCAAAAACCTTCAAAAGACATGATAACACTTGACTGCACAGGAGAGGGGTACCCCAAACTTAAATCTGTTGTCTTGCAAGAGGCATTAAGCATGCAACATCTGGCCAGTTCATTTCAGAAACGGAAGTGAAAGGCACCAAGAGGCATCCGGTCGGCGGGCAGGCGAGGCGAGAACTGAAGGCAGAAACCAAGGGTGGCCTGTTGGCCAGATAAAGCTGCTGCCTGCCTGTATCTCTCATTCCCAGGTCAGCAGAAGCAGCGCAGGAGCAGAATACAAATAGGGTCATCAAACAGAGCCTGCTGCATTTGGAGGCTCAGGCACTCCCTCCATTTGGAACAGATATGTGCTGCTCAGCTAGCTAGGTGAGAGAGTGTGAGAGAGGGAAAGAAGGAAAGGAAAAAAATCTTCTGCTGCTTCTACTTATCAGTCCATTAAATTGAGTTGGCTCTCCTCAACTTTGATATCTGGTGTCTCCATGTCAACCAGCTTAGGAGACGCTACCTTTGTTTGCTCGTTTCCTTTTACCCTCCTCTTCAATTTCACTTAGTCAAACAGAGCAGACGCACGGGGAGACAACATGCAGACAAAGTGGCAGTTGAGCCAAGAATGACAAAAGATAATATGAAACGTCATTGATCTCCATGGTGTAATTGTGCCATACTAGCAAGACAAAAATATACAGAAATAGATACAGAGTAAAGATCCAGTGTTAGAATTCTTTTATGGGATATGAGCTGAAGCATCTCCAAGAATGCATGAAGCATCTCTAACTATGATATTTTATTCCAAATGCTTTAAAAAAAACACATATGCAGAAATGCTGATACTACCTGATGGTAAGAAGCAAGCAAATATGAGTTGATCCCTTTCACTTTTCAGCCTTGTGCCTCAGCAGCCCTACAGCACGCTCCTTTTGCCTGCTTGCCTTCACCAATGACAGGCCAGCATCCTCTCCTGGCGTGACCTGGCACGCTGTTTTGGTTTGGTTCAGTGCCAGCGCAGGTGACGTTAATCTCTTCTGTCTCTGGCTTTCTTTTGCCGCTGGCTGTCTTTCGCTTTTCTTTGAGCAGATAAGGTTAGACGGGTTTCATAACTGCGTTTCAGCTGCAGTAACACTGCAAAATACTGAGAAACTCCACAACATTCACACAAGTGACATCTTCCTCACGTACGCGTTCACACTCACGTCTGCACGACGCTCAATGAAGAAATTGAATTAATCAGGCAAATGCGACTGCGTTGTTGCGCGGAGGTAGTGTCATGTCCCGTATGTGTATCACACAAATAGTTCAGCCGTTCTTCATCTTCGATGGTCATCAATTTGGGATAGGAGCTGAACAGCTACCACTTTCATAATTACCTCAAAGTGCCTGCTGCATAAGCATTTAGCGCTTGTTTTCTCAGCTTCTGTCAATACATATGTCAATACATGTGATCTAAAGACAGCATCCATTCAGAAGTCACTGCTAAACGGTTGCTGAGGTTTACATCTCAGCTTTAGGAATGCACAGCAGAGAGAAGTTTAGCTGTGGATTTCCTTCAAGTGATCCCGCTGAGGTTTGTTCCCTTTTCTGTCCGCCTGTCATTGTCTTGAAATGGAGTTGAGGTCGGCGGATCGAATACGTGGTAATTTCTTTTTCTCTTCTGCACAGGTAATTTGCGGGACATTCAGTGATAGTAATTCAACGATGATTGATTTTTTTTTCTCACCCTCCCTCCCTTGTAAAGGGGTTGTCATCTCGTGAGTAATTACATGTTAGGGTCCAGGCTCATCGACTGCCTTCTCGCACTCCTAATGCTTAACTTGAAGGCACTAGCTGCCACGAGGCTCTCAGGCCGCTCAATAAACAGTTACCGGATCTGGGCATGGCCTCTGGTGGGGAATAGGTGAGGACAAAGGTGTTGGTGGTTTGCTTGTCAGTCACAGCTGCTTACAAAATAGCCTAGGGTGTGTAAATTGGACGTTTTAACAACAGTGTTTATAAAGTTGGGCAACAAAAGCATTAGGACATTAGGATTCACTTTAAATGCAGGACGTTTTTACACGGTGATGAATTTAAAGCACATGACACTGTGCTCACTGTGTAAATACTGACATGTTGATATCTAGAGTAGCAATATTCCGAAAATCAGGAACAAAGGAGAAACCCAATTATTAAATAGATTTTTAAAGCTTCCTGAAGCACCTTCAGCAAGTTTGTAAGTATTGTTTCGATAGAAGCTGTTCAAAGCGTTAGATTTTTGCTGCATGGAATAACTTTTTCAGGAAAGAAAAAACATTAGTCTGATGAGTTTCAGAGTGAAGTTCTTTTGGGGGGGGGCAGGAGGTGGTGGTGATGGTGGTGGTGGGGGTGACATTTTGAGACACTCAGCAAGGCAATTTCATTCCTTCTTTAATGAGCTGAGCAGTTTTCATCTGCGCTAACATAATTGGCTAAGAATCTTTCTAATGATCAATTAGACTTTTTAAAATGATGAACTTACATCAGGTGAGACAAAATGCCATTTGAACACCGGAGCGCTGAAAACCATCCCTGTGCTGCGACGTAGATATTCCATTAGAACTCGCTCTTAATTTCTTAATTAATTTCTTCTTAATTTACTACTTTTCTTTATCTTTTTTAAAAATGATTTTCATTTTTAAAAATTCTTTTTTTTCAAAATCAAGAACATCTCTAAGTGACTGTATTTGTGCCTAGTAAAGTAACCAGGGAGTTTCTAACATGTGTCTGAAGTTGCTCTTTCTCCAATCCCTCCATCCAACCATCCATAATCCCAACCACTTATCCAATTCAGGGTCAGAGCGGGGCTGGAGCCCTTCCCTGCTGTCATGGGGAGAGAGGCAGGATCCGTCCTGGACAGATTGCCAAGCTGTCACGGTCCTTTTTCTCCCGGTAAACTGAAAGGTTGAAGCGTTCATTTTGCAGTCAGATTAAACAGAGATAGGAGCTAATTCAGACAGTCTGCTAAAAAAGAGAAAAATTTTATTAAATAATTGAATGAATTATGAAAGCTGCATAATGTGTTGAATATACACTGATTGTTCTCCTTTGTTCCATCTCATTACTTACAGTAGTATCCGATGCTACCATAGCTGACTGTTTCATATCTGAAACAGTGGCTAAAAGTAAAAAAAATACGAGTTCCAATAAAGGGGGAACTGCCCTTTACTTTTCTTTAGTTTCTGCTTTACTTTTATTGTCCATTCAAAATATGGAAGTCAGTAGATGTGCACAGTGTATGAAAGATAGAAAGAATGACCTTAATGTCAAGCCGACTGCGCCCAGTACACATCAAGAATTTGTTATTATCAGTACCCGGGGTGAGTTACACAAAACCGCTTTACAAGATAAAAATTCTGCACTTTAGTGCGATTGGTATTAATAAATAAGACAGAAAAAGACTTCTGCACTTCACAGCGTCATTCTTTCTTATAACAATATACCCGCACTGATCCCACACTGGAGCATTTCCACGAGGCTTCGGCAGCTTACAAGTGTGTGTTTGCGTGTGGGCGTTGAAGTGTGTGTTGACTGCTTTGTCTTCTTTTCTCTAATTATCCCCCCCCCAGCAGCCCCCTCTCAGATCTCTATTCTGTTTTTGTCCTCAAATTCCTTTTTATCCATGTTTCTCCGCCTTTTCGAGTCGGCGCTCATCGTGGCTACGTATCTTTCCTGCAGTCCTGTGTACTTGTGTGACAACCCACATTACTGCAGGGACTTGTCTTTGTCTAGTGAGAGGGTTCCAATTTCCTTATATAACACTCCGAATCCCTGTACTCTTTGATTTCGGATTACATGATCTTTTTGCGTGAGTTGGAATCATTGAATCAAAGAATTATTAGACCGAGCCAGGCGGAAATTGTGCATCACACGTTGCCTTGAGCTGGCTGAGGTCCAGGCGTTGTCTCAGATGAATGACCATTGGCCTAACTACTCTGCTAGTGCCTTAGGGAAAGTATGTCCATGTGTGTGTGTGTGTGTGTGTGTGTGTGTGTGTGTGTGTGTGTGGGGTCCATCATTTGTGGTGGGTACAAGGTGGCTGGTCATAGCCAGAATGGCCTTGTGTTCATTTTCAGAGACACATGCGCTCAAAAAACACGATTACTTTCATCCATTCACTGATGCACACAATGTTACGACTCCCACAACCTGAAGCAGACACAATGAGTAGCACGGCTTCAAAATATCTGCCAATCTTTGTCTTGAAATACAGACAAAACAATTCCTCAGGAGCGAGATAAATCCCCACGCATCCCTGGGGCCAAACATGATTAGCCCTATCTGAGACACAATCTTTGTCGCTCTCACAACTCAGAGTAAGCTGAGTGTACAAGCCGCCAGTCTAATTCATCTTTTCAACACCATAAATTTCAGAGCGACCTGATAAATGATGAATTTACTCCCTGGCTTTGTCTGACGCCTGAGAGAGAATGGAAGAAGATCGAGGGAAAGCATGCCGGAGAAAAAAGAGGAACGTGGGTGAATAGAAAAGAAATGCAACCGCTGAAGGAATACAGAATTTAATGGAGTAGAAGACAGAAATAAGTTGACAAAAACGAGAAAGAGCTGACATATAGACGGGCAGAGAGGAAGAGAAACGGAATGGCGAGTGAGTGAAAAGTAGATAAATTGTGGCTGTAACTGTAGAGGCCTGATTCAGCCGAGAGGAGCAAAGAGAGAGCTGATTGCTGAGACTGGGAGACGGAGAATAGCGGGAGCAGATGAAGGAGAGGAATATCGCTGGATGGACAGTATGTGGAAGAGAAAGAGAATAGAGAAAACTTGAGTGCATGGATGAATAACCAGGGAGAGAGGAGGAGAAAAAAGAGATGAAAGTCAGGTGTCGATGGGAAAGAAGGTTGGAGGGCTGCTGCAACTGCTAGCTGTGGAGTTGAGCTGTGGAATGATGATTTCTGGACAGGGCCACACTATATCAAATGTACTCATCATCCCCAAATGGAGAGAATGCCAGGAGCCTGTCACGGTAGCCATTTTCACAGTTTTGATGCGCTCTCAGCATTGGCCCTGTGATGGAACCCCGGTGAGATTAGTCTGGCAACCAAGTGCAGAGAATGAAGCAACCGACCAGCAGATGACTGTCGCCGTGCCAGTGTTTGTGTTGACTGAATAGCTGCCACCAAAGGGAAAAAAATTCTAGACACTGTTTTGGCTGGGAGAAAAAAATGGTGAAGGCATGCAGTGGGGCTAAAATAACAACCAGCAACATGTGAACAAAATCTAAAGCAGATCCAGTATGTTAGCTAAATAAACACGAGGGTCTGTGTTAATGTCCTGCACGTGTATGTATATATGTATATTGTATGTCAGCAGTGTGCTGCTGGATAAATACAATTATCATTTGATCTGCATATATGAGTAGAGATTAAAACGGCTGCAAAATTAGTTCCAGATCTTGAGTTTTTCTGATAATCAGTATTTATGACTATATAAGTAATGAGGGTTTAGAATAAGCATTTGTAAATATTATTTATAGCATGTTAATATTCACCTAGTCTGCTTCATAAGGGCTGTGTGGGTTCGGTTTTATCAGATTTGACCTTTAAAGCCCTGCAGCAGATTGGGGACCTCTGTCCCTGACGTACTTCACCTTTCACCTTATGATGGTTAAGATATGCTCCAGCAATCAAAGAAATCAAAGCAAGCTCAGCTCCATTTCTGGAAGATCAGCTGATCTCAAAGAGAGCCCACAGCAGTTTATGGCTCAGCTCATAACCGTCTGCTCATCTTTTTAGTAAATCTCAGCTGAGGAACTGGTTCAGCCTGCTGCTGCTGCTGCTGCTGCTGCTGCCTCTCCAAGCTGCTTTGTAACCCACCTCCAAAGTGGCTCCTCCTTTTCTGCTGTGTCTGACTTAATGACCATCTTATCTGTTTGTATTGATGTATGCTCTGTTCTGGACAGGAGGTTCTTGTTGAGGGTTTTTCTCTAATATTCTCTAATATTACCCTACAATATAAAGTGCCTTGAGGCGGCTGTTGTGAATTTGCACTATATAAATAAAATCGAATTGCTGAAATCAAATATGCAGAATTAAAATGTTATACAGTCAGAGTATTATTATAGCTATCATCATTACGGGTAGAAGAGTATGTAGGTTGCCGGAAAATAAAACTGGCTGTGACATAACATCAAACACATTATAATGTCAAATTTCTCATTTTCTTGCTCCCAGAATAATGAAGGAAAAATTGCTGAGGAAATATCTGTCCACTCTGTTTTGGAAAAAGAACTGAAAGGGTTTATGTACCTGTAAAAACTACAGTAGAGTCATTTTTTAATAAACAGTAGTGCTTTTATTGGCAAGGTCATCCATTCTGAAGTCACCTCTAGAAATTGAATATCAAATTGACAAACTAGAGAGAATTTTCTCATTAGTTGCACAATTAGCTGGTGGTGTATTCATTACGGTGGGGACTGTCACCTCATTAATCACCTAGAACAATGTAAGAGCTATACCTGAGACCATACCATTAGCAATGCACAGCAAGCTCAAAGCTTCTTCTCTCAGTTTCATGATTTCAGTTTTAAAGAACTAAATAATGTGAGACTGACTTTAAGCTAAAGAAAAAGTGGGAAGAATGCGGAGAGATTATTTGTTGATGGCACATCCTCCCTCCGCCTGCGCTTCCCATCTCATCTCTCAGCTCGCTCGATCAAATTCCAAACCTTTCCGACTGTCCTCAGATTTCAAATGCGACCATCTCGCCTCCCTCTGTGGCCCTTGTCCAGAGGAGAATGTATTTGGCTGCCACCTGAAACCTGCTTGAGATCAAAGGAATGGGGAGGGAGTCCTGCTAGTAGCTGATTAACCTGCTGGCACACTGTAGAAACAGTCCTTTAGCTCCTTGAGCTCCCTCGCAGCCATATCTACACTCCTTCCCAGCTGGCTGTGAACTCAGCACTTGGCTGGTTTTTCTGTGAAAGGTAGGAAGAACGCTAGAAAGAGAGAACAGAGGGAAGGAAGAGAAACTGAGACGAGCTTACGGTTTTATGTAATTATGGTGTGTTCACACTTCAATGTAATGTTATGTAAATTTAGTCAGCGGGTCAAGCGCAGTGCAGATTGACACCAAATGTAGCATATTACTAAACCGAGAAAGAAAATGAAACACGACTTGGGCGGCTGTCAGAATGAGTGTGCATAAAGTTAGCCACATTCAATAGCTCAGTCACAGAATTCCAGCGGTCCAACTAGGCTCACTGTCAGATGAAGCTTTGCCCTTTCAGTTTTATCATTTTGTAAATGATTCGGTGCCAGTGGCTTTTCCCCTCCAAATACCTTCCCTCCTGAGTGCTGAGTGACATCACGCTGTCATTCATAATTCTATACAGGCTTCACACTCTTCTGTCGTACCTCAGTGTTTGAAGACAGAGCGGGACGTCTCAATTCTCGATGTCGACAGATTCGCGGCACCTTTCAGAGGGAACGGCTCTGCGATTGTCAGACAAAATGTTGCATCCTGGCGCATTCACAAAGGAAATTGGGAAATCATGCCAGAAACACTCAGCGCACACACAATATTCCCTGTATAAGAGAGACTATTATTATTATACTGCGATTATATACCTACGTTAGCCACGATCCCAGAAGAGGGGGATTGCTGTAGCTTTTGTAGCACTGTTTTTTTGTTTTTTTTTCCACCCGAAAGGCCTCCCACTATGTTAGTAATGATCTCATTTGTATGCATTGTCCTCTTCAAATCTGTGTCACTGTGGGACTGGCCTCCCACCCCCCAAACAGGTCTGCTGTGCCTCAAATTACCACTTCCTCCTCTGACATTGCCTCCTTTACCTCAAAAGCCGCTGCACGCCACTCCTTCCCTCCGAATAGCTACTACACCAAATCATTCCTTGGCCCTTGAAATGTAAAAGCAGGTGGTGTCCAGTGGGAGAATTACTGCACATAAATTACCTCCAATTTTGCAGAGAAAGGCAGGTTATGCATTTCTGCTTTTTCAACCACTTGATATCCTTCCTTTTGTATTATGTAATATGATGTAGACTGTGATGTATTTCCTGTGTTTTCAGTTATTCTTGCAGGGTATTTCTTCTTCTACAGTTTATTTTTCTCATTGTACCTGTGTGTGGAGTGTGCTGTATAAATATTTAAAAATTTCAACTAAAGTAACGCTACTTGGGGGAAAAAAACAATCATAAAGCTTTTATAAATATTTCTAAACAAAGATAAAACTCTTTATAAACCACTGTATAAATGTGTGATGTCTGTTGCTGTTGCCAACTGTTTGAAGCTGTTTGTTAAACTTTCAAACTTTAAAGGCAACAGCGACATTGAGCGCTATCAAATGGCAAATAAGAAAATCCCGTTCAAATATACCCGGCCAGTAGAAGATTGGCTTCAGGAGAAAGGTAAATGTTTATCGAACTTCTAGAATGTTTTTTTATTTTCTGTCATTTCATCGGCTTGTTCCCTTTCAACCTCTGAGAATGAATAACCATCCCTTAAACCCTTTAAAAAACAAGTAAACCAAAGCGGTTTTTTTTGTTGTTTGTTTGTTTTTTTTTTAGCTTTCTGTCCTTTCCTTTTTGTTCGATTTATTTATTTATGCTTTTTTATTTCGTGTCCCTTTTTTTGATCATTGTCATCTTTTGATATTTGGTTGAACCATGGTGTCTAGTTAAAGGGACTGGGAAGTACAACAAGATGTAAAAACTATCAAGTGCTACTAATCTTTTGTGCAAAATTGACTAGGAGACGGCATTATCTATGCTGCAACAGTCGGCCGATTGTTTTGAGAGGAGAATTAACTCCCTTGGCTCAAATCCTCTGCAATGTTTGAGAACAAATTAATCAGTGGGCATAGCCCCCTGAAAACTTTCCAAACAGCAGGTGCCTCTCCCTGCTGTAATTTATCTGATTGTAGTTATAGACATCAAACACAATAAAATTAGCACTTGTTTGGTGATGGAGAGCTAATTGGAGCCTTTTTTTTTTTTTTGACTGCAAAGCGTCACAGCGTGCCTGCCAAGGTGCACTGTACCCTGATAGAGCTGTGCTTTTCAATCACTTAGATTATCAAACCAGTACCTTGTTTGTATTTACCATTTGTGGGGATTTTCAAAGGAAAAGAGGGGGAAAAAATAGTCTGCTCCCCATTGTTTTTTCTGGTGCTTAACACATCTTAATACCATTATAAACTGCTTTTAAAATTCATTGCACATAAACATCAGCATAACTTCATTATAAAGTCCCTTTAACAACTGCTAAAACAGGCAGGTTTGGAAAAAATCCCATTACTGCTGCATGCATGACTCCACACGTGCTATTTCATTTCTGTGATATGAACATCCTGCCCCTGCCATTTCATACCTAATGTATTATGTATTACATAACAAACAAATGTAACAAGCTTGCGGTGTTATGTGTCTGTAAATTATACAATGGAGATTTTTAATTATGATTCCTGTATTGTGAAAGTTTGGTGCGCTTTTTTTTCCCATAATGAATGCATGAGCAGTGTGTTTTGATAATGATGTTTGGGCTTCTCCTAATGAAAATCACATGAATTGTAGCAATTGGGGATTGCTCATACTTTCAGTATAATATCCCCCCTACACGTGCTGTATTTATTAATCCTATTGCTGCCCAAGTCCACTGATTTGTCCACAGAATGACAACAGAACCTGCTGTAACAACTATATTTGTTCTCAGCTTTAGTAGCAAAGTTTGAAATCTACTGGTGTATTTCAGAATAATTTTTTTTTAAGTAGAGCATTTGAATACTTATAGAGAGTTTTTTCAGTGCAACACCAGGTTGCATCATTGTTACAGTTTGAAAACCATCTGCAACTTCAGTTAATCAGGCACGTAAGACATATGATCAAACTTTGTTTATACCTTTATGACAGCTTTATCTTATTGTTACATCACCTTCCATCTCTTAAGCTTATCCACCCTCTTCCCTCCCTCCTGCGCCAGGCCGGCAGTTGACAATCTTCAACACCCAGGCCACTATCTCAATCGGTGGAAATGACCGGAAGCGGCCCTACCAGGGCCAGCTCTCCGGCCTCTATTACAATGGGCTCAAAGTTCTCAACATGGCCGCCGAGGGCCACGTTAACATCAAAGTGAACGGCAGCGTGCGCCTGGTGGGCGATGTCCCCACCAGCCGGGGCGCGGCACGCACCACCACCTCGGTACCACCGGAGATGTCCACCACCTTTATAGAGACTACCACCACCCTGTCTACCACAACCACCCGCAAACAGCGTTCACCCCCAACTATTCAGGTAAGGCTGTGGTATTTATATTTCTGGGTGTGTGTGTGTGTGGTGAGTCAGTAATGGGACGTGAACCACCCCATCTTCGCTTTCAACCGTGAGATTGACTTCAGTCCTTGCCCTCCAATATCTAAATGTGGATTGCATCCTTGTTAGAAAGGGGACCCTTCTTTGCTAGCATCCAGTATCGCTGTATCCAATGCCTCCCAGGACTGCGCAGTGCCAGCAGCATCTGACAGAGCAGCAGTGTTTAAAACCCAAGCATGGAGATGCACTGAATAAACTCATGGTTACACAGTTCTCTCTGGAAACTTTGGTAGCATCTAGAATATTTTACATTTTGTTAGAGTATACTAATCCCATCCAGCAGAAAGAGTGACGGGAGCAGAAGGCTAATGTGATACATGCAATAACTGTATACCAATTAGGGAGCTTTAAAGGTCCTGGTAGTAGAGTTGATCGCCTAACCAAATTAGCTGGTTCTAGTGTACGTAAATGTGCTAACAGTCATTAGAATGGCCTCTACAGACATGAGAGTGGTGCTGATTTTCTCATTTAATTGTCAGCAAAAAAGTAACAAAGCATACTGTATTTCCCTCAATGTCAAACTAGTGATGCATTTATTATATATTTCCTTGTAGGAGACTTGGACTTGCCTTAGATATCAGTTTTCATTCATGTGGAGAACAGGTATCTGTGAGTTAAACATTTGCTATATGACCAGAGATAAAAATGTTAGAAAGGGAAATGTCAAAAAGCAAGTGCTCTTGTCCCTTTCTCACTCTTCACTGTGTTTTTGTGTCGTTTTTGTGACTTTGCATGGGTGGATTGTAGCCGTGCTGCTTTTTTCTCTGCCTGATCAGTCAAGGTCAGGATACTGTATTTCTCATTCTATGGAGGATTGAAGTGCTGGTGTTCATTGAGGTGTGCAAAGCCAGCCTCGCCACTGCTCCCTTTCTCTACATGTCTGTCTTTTTTTCCACCTCTTTTCTGTCTCTGTCCGTCACTCACTCCTATTCTGGCCTGATGGAGGCCCCTCTCCAATACGTCCCGAGACCAAGCCAATGAATGTCACCGCTGTGCCAAGAAAGTAATCACACCGAGCGGTGTGTTGACACACACAGGACAAATTGAACCATTCATTGTCCATATTAAAGCAGTAAGTCTCCCTTAGGGGGGAGACAGTGTTGGGGTTGCTTGTTGCATGACAGACAGGGACCACTGTTATCAGCCTCTTCACCTCAACAACAGATAGCCTGCCTTGCAGTGATGATGGCCCTTCACATCGGCGCTGTCACTTGTATGTCTGTATCAGTGTGGAAGAGGCCATTGCGAGGGCTGCTTGACATCCACTAAATACCCTGTGATTTGGACTGACATAGCTGACAGAGTCAAAAAGCCAAGCCTTCGCCTGTTTGAAGGTCTGGAACAAAGGCAACGCGGTTCATATTCATTCTGGCTCCGTGGCATCAGTAATCTGCAATGATGCCCGAGCTGAGATACATTACAGTGCCGTGTCTGGCACCATCAACAAGGTCACATCAGATAAGAAGAAACGTGGCATCGCTGGGAAAATGGCATTTTGTGTCACAGGCTATTAATATCAAAGGAAGTCAATAAAGTGTGTGTTTGGAAAGCGCTTTTATACAAAGCACTCCCCTTTTCAAGGTGAAATGATGAACCGATACCTCTTTAGTCAATACCCACGATGCAGCGGTTAGATACCAGATGACGCACTTTTGGTTGTTAACATTATAATATTTGTCGTTTTCTTTGCACCCACTAACTTTTCACTTTATTTTTGTATTCCTTCTGAGAGCGCACCTTGTTCATTCGTCTTCCACAAGCTCCCAGTGCAGGGTCTGCTTTGATTCATGCTGCCATGTCACAGAATTTCATTTGCCAGGGCCTTTAATTTTACAGTTCCCTAGTTGGTTGTCAAATACCGTAGTGTGAGAGGTAAGGAGAGGACCTGTACCAGTTTGGCAGATTTCTCCACCCCTCTGGGTAGTATAGGGGAGTTGAGGGATTTGAGCTATCATTAGTGATGTACTGCAGTCCTGAAAGAAAGCTATAGGCAGCTGGACCAGAACATGTTTGAGTAGCTGGGAAGACTAAAATGTTTTTCTTTTTATCTGCCGTGTTCTCACACATCTGTGTTTGGTTCATTTTACCTGTTTCTTTTTCTGAGGTGAGAAGGGGCAAATCCCTTGACATCTCAGGATCAGCAGAATGAGAGATGGGGGCGGGACGTGGAGAGAACCAATCTCACGGTTAATTAATGATGGCTCCATGGGGACATACCAACACGACAGACACGTTTCACTTTCTTTGACTCGTTTCTCTCATTCTCGGTCACTGCGTTTTTTGATTTCACGTAAGCTCAGCTCCAATTATGTTTCCACGTAATATTCAGTAGTAAAAAAAATTTTTCTTTATTTTAGAAAATGTATTATTTTAAATGAAAAAAAAGGGAAAGGTTTAAAACGTTATCATTTAACACTTAAATACTAGTAGAATTTACTGACATTTTAATTAAAGTAATACACTAGAAGCTATTTTCAGTACATAATAAAACAATATTTCCAGGTATGAGATATAAATAATTAAAATAAAGTTCATCTGCAGGCCACTTTGCAACCCCTCTCCACCCTGTGTCACACTGTGTCTGACCTAATCACTGTCATATCTGTCATCGTGGATTTTGCTCTGCTCTGGGCTGGGTCTTGCTGCTGCAGCAAATCTCAGGAAACAGCCATGCCAGCAGATATAAATTACCACAGATGGAAATATTAACCTTCTTTAAACTATCATGGTAATGGCTGAAGAATGTCGGTATTTTTAGAAAGTAGGTCCAGGAATTGAAGGGCATTATGGGATTTTATAAAATAAGTCAGTAACCTGTTATAACATTGGAAATAGTGCATGTACAAATGAATTTAAGCTTAGGATTTATGTGCAGTACACTAATGCAAACCCATAAACTGTGTTTAAAGTAAATGGAATTGTCTTGTCTCTGTTGAGAGGTCTTCATTTGAAGAAGGTTCATCAGCCATACGTAACAGCAGTTTTTCCGTGTCTCGTGTGTTTCCTATAGGATTTGTCAGCTCGCTATTTTGCCGTCAAAACCAGAATTGTTCCATGTTTCATCCATTTAGTGAGTGGAACATTTCTTGAATCATATACCGCAGACAAGGATGACTAATGCTCACCGATAGCGGTAGCTGCCTGCTGCTGTCTCTTTCCAGCACATTGTGTAGAGCCATGGTAATGCATGTTCACAGAAATGCTAACATAATAACAGGAAATGAACATTCAGATGGTAAAAAGAAGAAGTTTAATGTAAAAGAAAAAAAAATCTCTGTGACTGCAGAAAGCCCTTTTATTTTCCCCATACCCTCCTTATAAATAATAATTTGTTCTTTATTGCTTGTTAAGAATGGTCTAAGAATGCAAATGTCAAGTATTAAGTACAGAATGACTCATTTATATTATCCAGGCAACAGTTTACTCTAAGTACAAACCCCTGCCTGCCTTTATCCTGCAACTTGTACCCTCTAAAAAAAGAAACAGTGGTATAAGCAGACTGTGTTGAAACTGAAAGGGCTTGACAGTTATTATGGAAGTTATGCAACACATAATTAAAATTCTACTAGTAGCCTAGAGCATGAAAAGTCAGAAAAAGTATGGTAGATAGTTTCTCATTAACAAACAACACCAATTTTACACATCAGGTCAGCTATGCTGGATGTTGTGTTTAGGTTCTGCTACTACATCCGCAGCTCCAGAGGGAGCATCAGAAAATGTAAAACTTCAAGTTTCACCATCATCTGGGGATGTGACGTTCGAGGGAACAGACCTTAACAGACTTCTGTGGTCTGCTCCTGGTCTCTGCTTGAGGTTGGTGGTCCAAAGTATCCCCGACTGTTGCTTTCTGGGAGTTTTGTAGATAGTTTCACACAGGAGGGAATAAAAAAGCTGTGTCTTGTCTGAATGGATTCTGACATTTGACCCTTACGGTTTATTTTGTGACCCCTTTGAGGGGTCCTGTCCTTCATGTTGGGAACCATTGATTTAAACAATAAACAACAATTTAAGAAGTCAAACTTCTAGGATATTGATCTGGTCATTTTTAGTAGCAGAAGGGGTTGTTAATTAGTTTCAGTTGTTTTGGTGTTAATGAAATTAACAACAGGTGCAGTTGAGGGGCAACAATGAGACATCCCCCAAAACAGGAATGGTTTTACAGCTGACCTTTTACCTTTGCATCTTTTCTGTTTGTTTGTTGTTTTTTATTCACTAGTTTTGCATTTGGCTAGGGTCAGTGTCACTACTGGTAGCATGAGGTGATACCAGGACCTTACGCCGGTTGCACAGGCATCCAGCTTCTCCAAGATGGCACAACAATACATGCCATTGCCAGAAGATTTGCTGTGTCTCTCAGCACAGTACAAGAGCATGGAGGAGATTCCAGAAGACAGACAGTTACTCTGGGAGAGCTGGACAAGGTCATAGAAGGTCCCTAATCAGCAGGACCAATATCTGCTTCTTTGTGCAAGAAGGAATGGGATGAGCACTGACAGAGCTACAAAACACCAGAGCCATAGAATACTGGCATTGGCAGGTCCACCTGGTTTTCATAAATGAGAGCAACCAGAACAGGTGATAGATTTGAAAGGGTCTGGAGAATCCATAGAGAACATTATGCTGCCTGTAACATTGTTCAGCATGACCAATGGTTTGGTGGTGGGTCAGCGATGGTCAGGGGAGGCGTATCCATGGAGGGACGCACAGATCTCTACAGGCCAAGCAACAACATCCTGACTGTCATTAGGTATCAGATTGAAGTTGACAGGTTTCATTTCCATCAAACAATGATGCATCCTTTCATTCCTAACGCATTAACCAGTCCATATCAGTATAGATATCCAGCATGTTTTTTTCCCATTGAGATCCACTGTTTTTAAAGTGTTCCTTTAATTTTTTGGAGTATTGTACTCGCCAAGGCCCTTCAGCTCTGCAGATTTTGGTTGGACCAAAGAACAGATTTTACGCTTGCCGATTTAATGCGGCTAGTCATTTTGGGAATACTCATTTATGCAAGGCTTTCTATCACGGGAGATCAACTTCTCTCGTTCCCAATTAACTGACGCTGCTGGCGTGAGATGTTTGGGAACAATTAGGATGGGAGGCTGCAATCTAGAGTACCGTGGGGGAAAACAGCTGAGGGAGAGACACTGAAAGTGATTTACATGGTTGCCGTGTTATAGAAATTGCTCCCGTCCATCATCTTCAACAGGCCCGGTGCTCAGGAGACGAGAAAATGAGAGGTAAATTGTTTGTGGTTTAATTGGCCTTTTTTCTGCTGAGAAGCAGCAATTGTTCCTTATATTGATGATTTAGACATGCACGCCATGATGATAGTGATATTGCGTATAATCGACGCGGATTCTTCTTCATCGCTGTGTGATTTCTGCATTTTCAGAGGATTTTAAGGTATTTTGCCAGATAGCGTGAGGTGGGGATTTACAGGGAACACAGGACAACACACGGCATGTGTCATGAGCCAGATCCACCTCACACTGTTGCTAGATGCCGCTCTGCTCAGTAAGCTAACATGATGCCACTCTCACCGCTATATTTCCTCCCAGCTCTTCTGACACTGCCTCCATCTCTCTGTCGGTAAAGTACATCAGGAATGTTGCTTAACACCTGGGGATATATGATAATCACTGATTTATTCTCTCTTCAAGCGGTAGCGAGGAAGACGCTGTGCGGCATGCTGCGTGTCTCCACGTGGTAGTCTGCTAGATGATGTTTGATGAGTGTGTTCATCTGCTCATGTGCGAGAGCGTGCAGGTGTGAGCGGGAGTAGGCAGATGACGCTCCACTTCTCTGCCTGCTGTCAGTCGTCTCTTCTTTTCAGTCAGTCTCTGTGATCACCTTCCCACACAACCAGTGCCCACACTTGCCAGAAATTGTGTAGAGGTCAAACTAGTAGGCAGGTGTTCCTTATGATTCTTTTATTCCTTCTCTTCCCTCCCTCTTTTTTTTCTCTGTCAGTATCTGTGGCTGCCCTGCACAGCACCCCAGCTCACAGTGAATTCTTGGAGATGAATGCTGGAGGTCCGCTAGTCGCTCAGTGTAGGGCCAATTAGGAGACAGCAGACTGATGGGGATCATGCTGGTGTGTGTGTGGCTTCATTAAAGCAGAATAGACACACACACACACACATGCACGCAGAGAGTTTATACAAGGATCTCTTAATCTTTGTCTCTCACATCTCCAACGTGCACAAGCAAATTAAGCTACTGTAATTTGCATAAGTCTGTGCACACATACACAAAAACATCATTCAGCTCTGTTGTAGCCACAGCCACTCGCGCTGTCAAAGCACTGAAGCAAACGATCAAAGATTTTTCATCATGTGCTGCCAAATAGTGCCCCCCTACCACGAACATGACAAACTCATTTCAGCACTGTTATAGATTGTCTGTCTTTTCTGTCACCAAAATTTGTAACCAACATCCGGTTGTAATTCCCTCAATGAACTGTGCATGTCACAATTTTTGAAAGAGAATAAGAGAATACACAGAACTATTCCCATTCGAGTTATCTGTGTAAATATATTTTTAGAATTTTATGTCCATTTTATGTCCATTTTATGTCCGCGAATGTGTGTTTGTGTGTGTGTACGCACATTCAAGGTAGTTTATCTCTCAGTGTGTGAGTGCCGGCAGTTAGCTCCAGGGGTTTTGGACCATGGGAGGTTTTGTAATGGATGTCCCCCATGCCTCACGACACATCTTATCTGGATCCCCTGGGAATGCTTGTGTGTATGTGTAAACCTGTCTTGTCAGCTGCCACTGTCACAGCGGGGCACTCACACACCAATAGGCAAACCAAAAACACATATCAGCGACACGCACACAAGGTGCAGTTTGTTTCTACAGGACATCTGCACATGCTCTGGGTGGTATACAGTCTCACCTCATGCTGTGCTCCTCCAGAGATGGCTGACTGGTTAAAATATGATACGCATGTCTAACTAAAAACTTACAACTGAAGTAAGAAGGTGACACTGCCCAACTAAAAATACTAATATGAACGTTAACTGTCAACTATGCAAATTACTAGTCAGCCGTAGTGCTAGTTCAAGGAGGCCATGAAGTGATGCTCAGCCACAATCCCATAAAATCAGCTGATCTTACCTCTGCTAAAGGCTCAGCTGATAGCATTCACTTGGTAAAACATTTGTGGTGACCGGTATGCAATAAGTGAAAAGCATTGACCTTCTAACCACAGCTGCTCTTCTGCAAGCTGCTTTCCAACCCACCTTCACGCTTGCTCCATTCATTCTGTTTCTGACTTAATCAGTGTCCCCACTGGTTCCTGCTCTGCTCTGTACTCGGGCTCCACCTACTCTGCTGCTCTACCTGCTGCTCTCCTGCACGCCTTAAGGGCTGGACACACGGGGAGCGACAAACGACAGCGACAAATGGGTCGCATCGCCACTGGGGTGAAACCGAACACACGGGAGGCGATGGCGACGGCAGCAATGCGAATTGCGCTCTTGCGTCACTCGAATCGCTTGTCTCCAAGAAATTTGATTGGCTATGAAAGTGGCGATGCGACCCATTTGTCGCTGTCGTTTGTCGCTCCCCGTGTGTCGAGCCCTTTATGCTTGCAGCATATGATGTGGAAGAATGGGGACGTCCCAGAACAGGGCAGGATGTAACTGACTGCAGATGGAAGAAAGAGAAATCTTCTTTAGTCAATGTTTGTCCTGACAAATAAATTTAACCAATCCTTTTAGTCAAAGGGTGGTCAGTTGTGGATGCCCAAATCATCTAAATAGTTATTCCAAGCATAAATCCAGATTCTCCTTTTTATTACAATCATCTCTCCCAGTGTGCTTGAATGATCAAAATGGAGCACTCAGTATTAAATCCTGTGCCAAACCATTTTATTTTTTCAAATGTGAGGTTACTGCGAGATCCCACGCTGCCCTCTTTGTGGTGTTTAATTAACTTTTTCCCAGCACAACAGTTCTGGGAACAAAACTATTATAAAAGTTATTTTATACTGACTATTGAACCTTTTTTTGTCTGTAAGAATTAAGGGTCAGGCTGTTAAAACACTGTCTTCTGTCTTTGTACTAAAAAAGGTCAAAGAGTATATTTTATCAGAGACAAAACAGACACGGGTTATTTCACGTATGTCTGCAAGAAAGCTAATTTATGGACGTGTTACTATAGCAACACCATGTATTGTATGTCCTTTTTTTCAGGTGCAGTTAAGGCTTACACTTACAGCCATATTCACAGACCTGGTAACTTAATCCCAGGAATAAAGACTCTACATACGCCGCTGCACTTTGAATACATTTGCAGCCAGTCTATGATATGCACTAGAGTGTGTGAATTTATGTCTGCGCAAGAGAGAGAGAGAGAGAGACTAGATATATACATATGCAGCATTGCTGTATCTGTGCGTACAGATACCACCGTGTGTCTATGAGAAGCAGTAGGATTTAATTAAATATGTACCACACAGACAAAGCTTTTGATGTTGCAGAGCAATAATGTGTTCTGTTTCATTGCTCAGCTGAGCTGTTAGCAAAGCCCGGTGATATTTCTCCTCTGTGTCCACTGAGAGTCTGTGCAAAGTCCAACGAAACCTGTTGCTTTTAATAGTAGTGAGCCTGGGATAATTATAAGCATGGGTAGTCGTCCTTACATGTGTGGAGGCACATGATACTGTGATACTGATACTGTGAGATACTGTGAGAGGGCTCCAACGTACAGAATATTTTGAGTAATCTCTCTGTTGGTTAGCGATTATGTTACAACTTTCATCTTCAAAAAAGAGACTAAATCAAATGCTTAATTTGGTTTGTGCTCATTAGGTACTGAACCCAAATGGGAGCACGGGCTAAAATGGGGCACGCAGAACTGCTAGCATCAGCCATTAAATGATGCCTCCTTTGATTTACGGCTATGAAGTCATAAAAGCCTTTGACTTTGAGAAGTATTGAAATGAATTGAAAGAGGAGATCAAAATGTGGTCTGCAAGAAGAAAGAGCAAGGTCCAATGCCAGCTGCTTGCTTCACACTTCACACGTTCTCAATAGAAAACCAATACCTTTCCCAACTGAATGTATCATCTTACTTATTGAGTGTGTTCTTCTAACTGGCAAGGTCAGCCGAGGTGTTTTATAAAGCAGAAAACTATAACTGTAAACCAAGTACAAATACAAGCCTGCCTAGTTTTACCCAACCAATAGCCAGTCATGCTTTGGATGATGTATTATACTCATGAGAAACCATTACAGCAACAATGATTTAGAGGTATTAAGCTGTTAAACTCACTGGTGTTTTGGAGCAGGATGAAATGGAAGTTGAAGATCATTGTGGAAAAGCCTGGATTAAGAAAACTCATCCAGAATTTAATTGCCCCACAATCCAGTGCAGAAGTAATGTGATTAGATTACTGTGGGCCTCGTTAAAATATGTATATTCATGATTTAATAACACGGATCCCAAGAGGACATCAAGCACAGACCGCATCAATACACAATGAATGCGGAGATGTTAGAAGGATGTTCAGGGCTGCAGAGCAGCAAGTGTTAGACTTAAAAATGTGCGTATGTGTGTAGAGTGGAATTAAGGGAAAATGAAGCAGAGTGCTACCATAAAAACAGTGAACATTTGGCGGCACTTGAAATTCCGACAGTGAACACAGAATTCGAGACGAGAACAGATGTTTGCTCCTCTTTTAAATTATCTCGCTGCAGAGCTGTCGTAATCACATCATCCTGGATTTGAGCCCAGTGTGATTAATGTGGACTTAAAATGTACAAAATTAATTGATTGGCAACAAGTGTGATAACCAGTTTGGGAGTCAGAAAATGTGAAAATCGTGGTTTTGGCTTCACTGAAGTGAAGATTTCATGTTTTTTGTTTTGTTTTTTGTTGTTTGTTTTTTACAGTATTTTTGATATTTCTGACTTACTGAAATCAGGGGAGCACTGCAATAGTCTTGATAAAACACAATCAGGTGTTCTTCAAGGAAATGGCCCTAAGTTGTCATCAGAATCACTGAGTAAAGGGTTCTGGTTGAGCCATGTATTAGTAACAGATCAGCCTCGGTACTTTCATTATTAACAAGCGGACAGTCATCTTTTTTCATTTATAATCATAGAAATAAATAAGTCAGCTTGGGTTCTTGGAAATGGTGCACACTGATGATGATGTGATGAGCATTTTTAACAATTTAGTAATATTTCATAGAGCAGACAGTCATCAAGTAATCATGGAATTACAAGGCAGATTAATAAAAACCTAAAATAAGACAGCCCTACCTAAAATTTAAACGTCACATGTATTTAACTTGACCCTGATTGAGTATTTCTGGCTGGTTAATGTAAGAACTCCACATTTTGAAGGAAATTAAACGACTTACATATTACAGCATCAGTGAGTGTTGGGGATTAACTCGGAGGGCTTAAATAAGTTAACTTACTTAAAAGAAAAACTTAAGTAATCTTGTTTTACGTGAAAACTGCGTTATGTAACACCCCCTCTGGTTTCCAAGCTGAAGCGAGCTCAGTTCTGATGAATGGGCCAGTGTCTCGTGAACCTGAGTAAAATGAAGCATTTTCCCATTTTCGTCCTGTCCTGACCCCCCCCCCCCCCCCCCCCCCCCCCCTCCCCCCCCCCCCCCCCCTTCCCCCCCCTTTTTTTTTTCTTCCCACCCTCCCCCCCTCCCCCGC